>BHFT01006254.1:0-60137 GCA_004320025.1 Laticauda laticaudata
TCTTTTTTGTTGTAAGACCTCAATTGCTATTAGCAGTTAGCTAACCTTTCCTGTGCCCTATCATGGAGTCTTTTTGGAGCTCAGCAGCATAAGTTCATGCGGTTCATACACTGCTTGCTATGAGCGTTAGGTCATGTTGTGAGTAATGCGAGCGTTTTTATGCCCGTTGCTGTTGTCTCTTTGACGAGGTGAATTTATAGTGCTTAATGAATTTTTCATTTGCCTGATTCATTTTAGCCAAATGACCTCTGCAGAAGCATGAGGGCTACCAAATCGCTCACTTGTTTTGAATCTGCCTAATGCGGGATAATGTCAAGTATTTCATCGATGGCGAGCCCATGCCCCTTTGCATGCTGATACGTACACTGCATGTATGTTGCAGACATTGTGATGTCCATCACTGTCATTGCTTGTCCTCTAGACCAAAGCAAGGATTGCGCATTTGGATACTCTTATGCTTTCCTATTCACTCTCAAACAGCCTTCTCTATGAATTGACTGGATTGGACGATTTATTTCGGTTAGCGATTGAAGGCTGTTTTTTTGTGGCATTGTGCGCGTTGCAGTTGTTGAGTAAGAAGATTGTGGTTTGTAGCTTATTGGCCTATTTATTGGTTTTTTTGCATGTGTCTATTTTTGTTCATATGGTTTAGTTAATCTTGCTATTATATGTCCAGCGCATCGCCATTGACCTATTGACGTGGCAAGGCCATGTTATTCATGTTTCTATGCGTAATCAAACCTTTCCAAACAGCTGGCAATATATTATCAGTTGGGTCTGCATGCCGTTGCAGAAATATGGCAAATAGGTATTAGTGAGATGATTTATCTAGGAATTGAGCTAATTGCTTGGGTAATCCCTAAACAGTCATTAGGCTGCAGCGTAGTTGTCACATAAGCGGAACATTCTTGTGCCGAACTTTCCATTCTCACCCAATTATACCATTCATCAATTTTTTTTAAAGTCTTCTTTCACATACTAAGCGGCTGTGCAGGGAGTCTTGCACTGGTTCATTAAGTGGGGATTTCTTTCTCTTTTAAGGCTTGTTGTCTAAATCTTCTTTAAAGATTGTACTGCCAAAGCAAACAGACACAATTACCAAAAGGAGGAACTGACCTTTGTGTTGCTTTAGGAAATTATCAGTTAACCCAGCCTAATTGATTATATGCTTTACTTTCAACTACATCAATTGACATAAGTTTGCGCAAAATTATTGTTTTCTGGTTAACTTTTTCAAAAATAGAAATTAGCATTTTATTTATTTATTTCAATTGTAAATCATTTTATGCGTATTTCTTTTTGCTCTTAGTTACTATTCAATTTACTGCCCTTTATCTTTTTTCTCATTAACACAAAAGATTTTCTCCTGTAATCACTGCATTTGCAAGTATTGACGGCCTTTTTAAATCTTTCCCCTAAAATTTAACACATTAAAAATTATATTATAACTTTTCATTCTGATTCTGCTTAAGTACAATTTCTAAAGCTACTTACTTATATTATAGAATAAAATAAGAATAATATAGTATTAATGATATATATTAAAACAATAATCCATACACATATTAAGCTCTATTATTAAAATCAGTTTTTATACCATTATTTCAGGCTATACTACAAACATATAATCTTACTGTACTTTTTTTGCCAGAATCTCTTTTTTAATCATATTTTTACCACTGTTTCTGAATGAAATCTATATTGTAAATTTACATCTATATTTTTTAAACCTTGTAACTTTCTCTTCCCTTTTTCCCTTACCTTTCTTCTCTATCCTACCTTTCCCCTTGTTCCTAGTATATCTTTTAGTCTGTTCTATTTCAATTTTCTATTTATCTTTTCTCATCAACACCAAAAATTCTTCCTGTAATCACAATTAAAGTATAACATCTTTAAAATCTTTCTCCCTAAATTTTAACACTTAAAATAATATATACTTTTCATTCTGGCTCTGCTGTAGTAACATATCTAAACTACTTACTATATTATAAACTAAAAATCAAATAATAAGTTTATAATATAAATTAAAACAAATCCATAGCAAATTAAGCTCTATTAATTAAATCATCTTCTAACATTATTTTCAAATCTAAATATAACAATTACAATCTAATGTACTTTTGCAGAAATTCTTCTTTTTTAATCTATATTATATACTCCACTATCCTCTAAATAAATCTGTTTCTTTACATCTTGCTTTTGAACCTTTGCTAACTTCTCTTCCCTTCCTTTCCCTTTCCTTTCATTACTCCATATCAACTGTCTCTTTTACCCCCTTTGTCTCTTAATCTCCAATATCCTTGCATCTCCACCTCTTTGCTATTTCTCTTTTCTTGCTTGCTTCTAAACATTATGTCGATTTATTCATACTTAATTTTTCCCTTTTTTATGGTTGTTTTTTTTAAGTCTAAAATTCTCCATTCTCTTTCCCACTTCTTTTCCCTTTTCTTCCCTGCGCTAAAATTGTTTGTTCATTAAAAATGTTTCTTCTTCATCCCAATCTTCTTGTTCTTGCTTAGTTTTCTGCGTAAGGTATAAAATCGCCATTCTTAAAAATGCGTAAAGAACAGATCTAGCAAGCAGGCTCTTCCCTTCTTTTAGATCCTCTTACTTTTAGCTTTTTTTATAAATTCAATTTTCAGTCATCACAAGTAGTGCCATTGCTAGAAAGTTTTTTTAAACAACCCAAATATTTTATAGTCTTTCAATAATAATTTCAAAAGTCCCAACAGTCACCAATCAATCCAAATACACACAGTCTGTTTCATATTAACACTTTCTTACTTTTATATTTTCTCTTCTCGGGGTTATTAGTTACAGTTTTAAAGCTCCAGGCTGAAATATATCTTTTTAGAGCTTTTTGTTAAATTTCTCTAATCTTATAAATTCAAGCATGCCTCTCAAGAAAATCTTTATTGTATTAGTTCTTTTCCTCTCCCTTCCCACTTAAGGCCCAAAAAAAAAGTTTTTTTTTTCAATGCATCAGAAATCTTTATTGTCCTCCCTTAGCTTTACAATTTCAATTTAATACCTAGCTGATGCAAAACAGTTTTCTGATTTCTCCATTACATTATGCCTATCACCTGTTAAGGGAAGAGAGCAGTGAGAAAAAACAAACTTTCCCTTTTTAACTTTCATTTAGTTGCGCTTCTTCCGTCTTCATTTCAGGGAACAATGAATCTTTAATAAAACTTAAATTCCAAGCGGTATTATAATATTACTTGTCATCCGGTTATGCAAAAACTTTCACTTTCTAACAGCCCTTCCTTCTGCACATTCTTAGCCAGCTGTAGCCCGGGCTGGGTTGCTGATTCCCCCAGGACTCCTTCTGAGCTCTTCCCCTATCATTCAGTTACCTTCTACGCGGTAAACTATAGCCCCCCAAATCCCAGCTAGCGCATCGCCGGGGCATTCCAGATGGCGAGCGCAGTAGGACCGTGCATGATCGCCGGCATTCCTGCCCCGCCGCCCCAAAGTCCTTTGCCAATACGCGAAAGTCCTAATTCTTGTCATTTCTCCATGTCTCCTTTTAACAAACATGTGATAAAGCTAGACATCCAAGTTGAATCCTGCTGCATTCCCTCAAGAACTCACTGCAATTTTATGAAGATCCTTTGATGAATATCTACATGATTTTCAAGCTAGTTGGAAAGCAAGATACTCACAACAGACTGTGATGATTTGAATCCAAAATGAATTGCCGTATTTTTCACTCCATAACAGCAGTTGCCAACCACTGGTTACTGATGGTTACTGGTGGTCCGTGAGAAAATTTTGGTAGTCCACAGTGCACAGTGCAACAGGGGTGATACCAGCGGCAGATGGACTGATGTGCATGGGGAGGGAGGGTAGCACATGGGAGATTGCAGCATTGGAGCCCTTCCTGGGTATACCCTGGCTTGTGAGGGGAGGATGCAATTTCCCATGTCCCTCCCGTCAGGAGCCACAAAGTGCTCACTAACCCTCTGCCAGCCACCAAGTCTCCTCCCACCTTGCTTCTATTCCTCCTTGCCAGAAGCGCTCACTCACCCAGCAGGAAAAAGGAGGCTTGGTGAGTGCTTTGCTCCTGAGGGGAGGGGTTAAGCCGGCCCTCATAACATCTTCACCTGAAGGCATCACTGGCAGCCTCTTCCTGCTCAGGAGGTGCACACTCTTCCCATTGCTGCTTGGCCTCCTCGAAGCATGGGTTTGCCAGGAAGACTGCAGGATTGCCCACCTCCTCACCAGCCATCTGGTCTTCAGGCTCGTTGGCCTCCAGACATCAGATTCCCACCACTCAGCACCAGTTCAGAGGCCCCCCCAACAGAGAGAGAGAGGGTGGGAAGAAAGAGAGAGAGAGAGAGAGAGAGAAGACATGAAGAGAAAGAGAGAGAGAGTGAGGGAAAGATAGAGAGAGAGAGACAAGACACAGAGCAAGAGAGATAGAAAGAGGGAGGGAGGAAGAAAGAGGGGTATGGGAAAGAGTGAGGGACAAGACAGAGAGAGAGGGAGAAAGGGTGAAAGAGAGACAGAGAGAAAGAGAGACAGAAGGAAAGAGAGAGAGAAGATACACACAGAGAGAGGAAGGGAGAAAGGGAGAGGGGGAAAGAGAGAGAGACAAGACAGAGGAGAGAGGGAGAGAGCAGAGAGAGAGAGAGAAAAGGAGGAAGAGAGGGGGGGAGAGGGAAAGCGAGAGAGACAAGACAGAGGGGAGATTTCTGGTTGTCTTCCTGTCACATTGCAGCAAAATCCGCGATGATGCACAGTTTCACTCCTTGCTCTCTTGTTGGAGGGCCCCAATTGGAACTGGAACCACCCTGGAGGGGTGGTGAAGAAAGGGGGATCCACTGGAGGGTTGAAGGGAGCCACATCTCTCCTTCCCAGCAAGGAAAACCCCTTCTGAAGATGAGCTGCAATAGTGGTCTCAAATGACCACCAAGAAGACAAGAGGCAGTCTGGAAAAATAAGACTGTCTTGGAGCGAAAAAGTCATGAGTGAAGTGTGAATATATGGACATTAAGATACTGCGGAATTAAGAAATAAAGACATTCTTAGGAAAGATTATAAAAGCAGCAACCAGAGAGAGAAAAAAATTGGAAATAGGTGAAAGTGTCTTTGAACTTTGAAAAAAACTAGACTGAAGGAGGAAGGTAGAAGAAAATATTTGACTATAAAAGACTTGAAAATTAAACTGGATAAATATATGATTTTGGCACTAAATAGGCATAATTAAATGCTGGAACTGAATGTGTTAAAAAGAAATAATAGCTAATAATTGGAATCATTGAATTATTGAAATTTAAAAGCCTAAAAAAAGAAGAAAGAAAGTGAAGGCAGAGAGCACCACCTAATGGCAAAGGAAAATTTTCAGTCATTCTCTGAAAAGTGCTTGGTCCTTTTAAAACTGGAACTTGACATAAAATAATGGGAACTTTGTTATAATAATACAGGAACCCTGAAAAGTGAAAAAACAAAATATTATAAAGATAAAAAAGAAATGTGAAGAAATTAACCTGGGATTACTTGGTGACTTTGGAAAAAATTGAAAAAGGAATTAATAGAAGGAACCTGGAAATAAAGATTTATGGACATTGATTTGTTGAAAACAAACATAAAAGATGCTGGATGAAATATATTGCTGGGCAATTAGATTAAACTTAAACAGCAAAGAAAGGGAAAATAAAAATTAAAAGAAGTGTACAAAAATGGCAGAACTTTGTGAGGAAATAAAATTGGAATCAAGAAACATAAAGAAAATGATGCATGCAAGAGTGGAAATGTGCAGTATTATACTACAAAAAATAGAAATTAGAATTATACTATGGTAAATTTTTATTATGAATTAAAGGGGAGTAAACTGAGGGATGCATAAGGCAAATGCGTGGCACACTCAAATTGATAATTAAAGGGGGTAATTTTTTAATTATTAGAATTAATTCATTATTGAATAATGAATGAAACAAGTATGTGACAAAATTGCAAATGTGACAGATAAAAGTATATAAGTATGAATACAGAAATGGTATAAGAACTTCAGATAACACTGTAAAATAAAACATCAGAATATTTGAAGAAAAATGAAATAAGCTATGATATGAATGGGAAATGGATAAAATAAGTGTGATGAATATAAAAATATTTGAGAATATTTAAAGAAAAATTGGAAAAGTAATGATATGAAATGAAATTGAATATGAAAGATGAATATGTAACTAAGGTCATGCTTGCATTGAAATGGCACCACATTGTTCACCAAAAGAGATGCTTTTAAAATATAAAAATAAAAAAAATATTAAAAAGGACAGAGAGAGGGAGAGAGAAAGAGAGAGAAAGGGAGAAAGAGAGAGGGGGGAAGAGAGAGAGAGAGAAGATACAAAGAGAAAGAGAGAGAGAGGAAGAAAAAGAGGGGGGGAAGAGACACACAGAGAGAAGACACCCACACCCACCCACCCACAGAGAGANAAGAGAGAGAGAGGAAGAAAAAGAGGGGGGGAAGAGACACACAGAGAGAAGACACCCACACCCACCCACCCACAGAGAGAGAGAGAGCAAGAGGGAGAGGGAGAGAGGGGAAGGAAAGAGAGAGATGAGAGAAAGAGAGATGAGAGAACCCAGGGTATTGATTTTTGTGGGAAACAGGTCCAAATGATTCTGAGTATTTAAGGTTGAAGAAAGAGGCAGCTAAGCTAAGTGCCTGAAGAACCCCATCCCATCAGTGGGATGAGTATTAATATAATATGAATAAGCATGAATAGAAGAGATGACTCCAGCAGACTGTCAATTATCTGGAAGCCTGCACTCACAAACAAAAAAATCTCCACATCACAAGCCAAGCAAACACCTGGGCACAAACAAACACACACACACACACACACACACACAATACCTTCAGCTCAAACACACCCCAACCACTCACCCAGATGAAACCTAGCTTCCTAATAGCCTAATAGCCGGCCATTCACCCAAAACCAAGCCGCATTAAAAAAACCCAAAACAGGAAACACAATGCTGCCAGCCAATCAAGACAAAAGAAATGCTACAAAACAGACAGAAGATATCAGAAACACCAATCAAGCAGAACACAGCAAACTCCAAGACCAATAAACACAGATCAAGACTCTCAACCAATCAGGATGAAGAAAAAACCATTCTAACACAGCACAAGGCTAGCACCAAATTTAAAACAGAAATGGCTGTGAAAACCTGACGCACAGATGAACCCAAAACACAAGCCTGATGATGGCAGATGAGTTCTGCCAAAACACCGCTACAACTTTAAAAGCACAACTATAATGATGTGGGATAATGTTTCGGGAGAATCTCATCTGCCATCATCAGGCAGTATTGTGTTCGTCTGTGAGTCAGGCTATCACAGCCGTTTCAGTTTTAAGTTTGAGGCTAGCCTACGCTGTGCCAAAATGGTTTTTTCTTCATCCTGATTGATTGGGAGTCTTAGTCTGTGTTTATTGGTCTTTGAGTTTGCTGTGTTCTGCTTGGTTGGTGTTTTTAATACTTTCTATCTGTTTTGTGGCTTTTTTTGTGTCTTGATTGGCTGGCAATATTGTGTTTCTGTATTGGAGGCTTTTAGTGCAGCTTGGCTCCGAGTAAAAGGATGGCTATCATTTGTTAGGAAGCTAGGATTCATCTGGGTGCCTGGTTGGGGTGTGTTTGAGCTGGAGGTATCAGGGGGAATCTGTTTGTGCCCAGGTGTTTCCAAATAATTGAAAGTTTGGAAGCCTGCACTCACAAACAAACAAAATCTCCATACCACAAGCCAGGCAAACACCTATACGTATATATATATACCTATACAAATACACACACACACACACACACCTACATATGTTCACTTTTTCTCCACACTTATTTTTATTTGATTTTGTCTTTGTATCTATAAACTTTAGTAAAAATATTATTAAAGAAAGAAAAACTTATCCATTTCTACTTTGTCATTGTCATGTATGATTTTTATGGAACTCAATCCAGTTCTGTCTCCGTTGTCTTTTCTCCAAGCTGCAGAGTCCCAAATAAGAATAGAATGTATTTCAGGTCTTCTGCTCTTATCAATCTGTGGTACTAATAAATGCGTAAGAATTATTTGAATTACTTCTGCCATGCATTTGTGTCTCTTGTGATAATCAGCAGTCGAGTGATTTGAAATATCTGAAATGGCCTTTGTAATTGCTATAGGCAATGAATGCTATCTGCTCCCTTTAGCAGAAAATATGCGTTGAAACTCTGCCCCCAAAAGGAGAAACACTTAAATGGTACTATCTCTCTGAACTATTTGATCCTGATTACCCAACTACTAAATAGGAGTAAATATACAATATTACTGAAAATTGCAGAATATAGACATGGTACAGAAAAGCAGATAGAATCAGAGAAACATAACATTGAAAAAGATCATGAAGATGATGTAGCCCAGCTCTCTCTTCTCTGCTACGGCAACCTTGACAGGTGGCTGTTCAGCCTCTGTTCACATAATTGGTAGCAGATGGTCCTCCATCTTCCCATAGTAGGCTGCTCCATTAGAAAACAGCCCTTCCATGAGGAAATGTAACTACCTTTCAAGAAAAGATTTGTCATGAATAAAGAGAACAACTTACCTCAATATTGCATTTTTCCCATCATTTCTTGTGCACCTCACCTGCCTTGTTTGATAACCAATTTCTATATCCCAAGCCCTGGAATTGTAGTGGGACCTAAATTTGGGAGAATGTTGTAAATTTTCAACCATTTCAAGCTTAAAAGTGCTTCGCTCTAATGAATCGGAATTGAAATCCAAAATAGTTCTCCCAACCATGTTAAGTTCTTTCAGATGAGGCAACTGGCATTTACTCCAAGGTCCAACTTTAAGACTGTAGGTATATTCCTCTTCCACATGAGGACAAGACATGGAAACCTCACAGACCCTGGACTCAGTGAGATTTGGACATTTGCTTCCACCGTAGAGTGGAGGAGCAATAATAAAACGGGTTCTACACTGTATACTTTTTCCACAATGTTTGCTACATTCAGACCAGGCAGAAAATTCGGATACGACACAATCTCGTGGGCAAGGTATTAGACAGGCTTGTTCCGTAGATGGCTGAGAAGTAAAATATCCACAAATCTCATTTGAAACCACTGTTCTATTCAACTTTTGTATGCATTGCACAGTTCTGTGTTGTAATCCATGCTGTGCAGTCACACACTCTGAAGTCCTTGGTTTGACTTCACCGTGGGCAAAAGGGACTAGAACGCATATGCTCCATTCTGAAACTTCCCACTCAAAGAGTTCAAGGTGCCAATCACATATTTTAAAGCAGCTCCTCTGGCATTCAGGCCTATCACTTTGTTCACAGTTTGAATGATGGGTTGTCCAGCCTTCTGAGTGTACACACCACACTACTCGGCTCTGAACACCACCTGAACCACAGTCACCAATACATTGTCCCCAGTGACCTAAAAAAAAAAAAAAAATAAGAGATCTTAAGGTTGTTATGAAGGTTAACATCTGTTTTCATGATGAAACACACAAAAAAGTAGAACATGTGATGAAACTACAGATCAGAGCCCAGTGGTCTAAGAACTGGTTCAATCTAGAACTAGCTTGGGTTCCTTTCTATTATGCCTGCAACTTTCCTAGTTAGAACTTTCAGAACTAGAAGGTGAATACTGTAAGAGCTCAGAAGATGGAAAAGGGAACTTGTTTCTTATTTTGGAGGCTAAGAGAAGTTATATGCAAACACATTTATACTAATCATTCAATTCCCTTTAAGGATGAATAATGTTTTTGCACATAGTAAAAAAAAAACAATAAGTAGTAGTAAGCCAAAGGAAAAAAAGAGGAAGGAGGGTTAATTAATCTAAATTATATCAAACCAGTTATACACTTTCAAGGAAGGGAGGGAGGAAGATTTATGATGCCCTCTGCCAGCTTCCCACAAGGAAAGTCAATGGGGAAGCCAGCAGGAAGTCGGAAGTCGGTCCTGCTCCCGCTTTTTTGCCCTTGGTCATTTTGTTTCTCTGTTTATGTAAATATCTCTGAAATAATGATCCAATGGGGGGAGGTATGGGTTGTCTAGTATAGACATATAGTTGTAAATACTACTCTTGTATCTTCTAATAGCTCTTGTCACATTCTGCAGTCAAGTCAACTCTGCAATTACTCATACCATAATCCAAACCTGTTCACTATTATCTTTCTCTAAATCAATACACATACAATAAGCTTTCTTTTTCACACTCATACATTTTTAAAAGATCTGTTAATCAGAGAAAGATCTACATGCTACCTGCCCAGCATAAAAATCATATTACACAAATTTTGCTGTCACCTCTTATATACCTTTGTTTTTCAGCTATACTAATCTCCATCATTTTTGCATTCATTCTTATTGTCTTTCCTTTGGTATGAAGGAACAATAATTCCAGTCATCAGTTATAGATGCGGTCTTCAAACGTACTTTCGATAAATCATACATCCTCTCCTTAACAAAGCACATCCATATTTTAACATCTCTCAAATAAACACAGTCTACATTTTATTTTCAGTCCTACCAATTTTCCATAATTTTCACAGCAACTCTGACTTTTTTTTCAACTTTTTTGTTTCTTGGAGACTTACAGGAGTCATTCACTATCATTCCAATATAAATCTCTAAAACAATCCTTTAAGCATTCCCTTTCTTCAGTTTCATCCCAAGTCATTTCATCACTTTGTTTCAGCCAAAGCACACTTTTAAAACTCTTCATCAAAATCATCAATTTGCACTGCCACTTTAATCTTAACAATTCCTTGCCCTCTTTGACTGCATGCTTTGCTATCTTTTTCCCTATACGTACATTCAGCAAGATCTCTCATCTTCATTTTTGCAACAATCATTTTCTTATGTGCATTTCTTCTTATATGCACCCTTTCACCTCATAATTCCTTCAAGCATCCTTTTGCATATTTCCCATTAGGATACTTGCACAAACTTATATAACCTAATTATTTTTACTGTGTCCCCAGCAGTTTTCTATATGCATTCTATTGGGAAATTAATCTGTCCTTTCATGTAGAAATCATATTTTCTCTTCTTGTAGTCTACATTCAGTCTAGTTTTTTCCCCTTTTCTTTTATGTTTCCAAGAAAATACTCTTGAATTTCCAGAAAACAGTTTGAACCACATCCAGAACCATCCAGGATTAAATACAGCAAGATGGGAACCAATGATTTGTCGACCAAATGGAACATAAACATGGTACAGATGACTCTGTTATTCTGCCATTAAGCAGAATAACTTTTTCCCAAATCACATTCATTCAGTGTATTGCATAATGTCTCTCAAACTCATCCATGTTTTCATCATCATCATTCAAAGACAGATAACATGAAACTGTCACCAAGCTGTAAATTCATACTTGTACACACCTTTTCTTTTACTTTACTTTTATTCATAATTCGACTTACACCTTTTCTTCCTTGCACATATTTGTTAACTCCACTGCACAAGATCAAATGACTCTTATTCAAACCTATTATACCATTTACATTTCTTTTTGTTTCACAATATTTTTTCATTTCATTTATTAATTAAATTATTTTCATGATCCTCTTAAATTCAAACAAGCTTGAATTCACATAACTCTCTTAAGCAATAGTCATGCCAAGCTTACAAATACTAGTATAACCAAAGCTAAAAGTGAACTAATAGGAAACAAGTGAAAACTGTATTATAGTACATCCTAAAAGTGAAACATTTAAAATTGATTTTTGTTATACACTCTTGCTTCTTCATTTTTAAAGATTAAATCTCTGTGTTTGGATAATGTATTTGTTTCACAAATCAAATTCCCCAATTTCCCTCAAATTCCCCAAAAAGTATGGTTCTACTGTTGGAAATAAGCTGCTGAATTCTGGCAGCAAACTATCTTGGGAAATTCCAGAAAGCATTTTTAGAAAAAGCATTAAGTATAAGGTACCCACATTCTTTAATTGTAAATTGTCCATCTTAGCTTAAGAGACTCAAAGTTAAACATGGAAATATTGCAAGTTCCATGAATTATTGGTTCTAGCTTAATCTATCATTGGGTTCAAACTGGTTTGACTGCCACATCCTCACATTTCTTTCGAGTTCCTTTTTGACAAATCACAGTGATGAGTCTACCGATTGAGCAGAGAATATATGCATATGTTATATGTAAATCTACAGTACTGTATAGATTAGTTTTGATGGCTCACTTCAAAGAATATTAGAGCGTATCCTTGAGAAATGTGATCTAAGTGGACAATCAGCTAAATATGAGCCAGCAGTGTGCAACAGCAGCCAAAAAAGGTAATGCAATCCTAAGTTGCATTAACAGAGGGATACAATCGAGATCAAGGGAGGTACTAATACCACTCTATAAAGCCTTAATAAGACCACACCTATGGCATCCAGTTTTGGTCACCACACTATAAAAAAGATGTTGAGATTCTAGAAAAAGTACAGAGAAGAGCAACCAGGATGATTAGGGGACAGGAGACTGAAACATGAAGAATGATTACAAGAACTGGGCATGGCTAGTCTGGTGAAGAGAAGGACCAGGGGAGACATGATAGCAGTCTTCCAATATTTGAGGGGCTGCCACAGAGAGGAAGGGGTCAAGCTATTTTCTAAAGCACCCAAAGGCCAGACAAGGAATAATAGATGGAAACTGAACAAGGAGAGATTTAACCTGGAAATAAGGAGAAACGATTTCTGACAGTGAGAACAATCAACCAATGGAACAGAAGTTGCCCTCACAAGTTGTGGGAGCGCCATCACTTGAGACTTTCAAGAAGAGATTGGATTGCCATCTGTCAGAAATGATGTAGGGTCTCCTGCTTGGGCAGGGGGTTGGACTAGATGACCTACAAAGTCACTTTCAACTCTGATTCTCTGTTATCTATTAATGTGTCAGACAATTCTACTTCCCTCACAAAATTAAGATTTGTAAACCACTTAGATCCCTGGTGTAGTTTTCCTAGACATTACAAGTAGTTAACTTATATCAGCTGTTAATGAAACATTAAACCAAGGATGACACATTCGGGCACCCTGCAGAAAACAGATCTAAGAGCCAAATGCTGCAATCTTATATCCACTTAACAGGAAATTAATTTCACTGAATTAATTTATTTCAAAATAGTTGCAGTTACAGCCTAGGGAGATGCTGTTGACTAGCCCCATAAGTCAAAGAGTGTGAGTGTCCAAACATCTAACAGGTTTCAATTTTTTAAAAAATGACATTATTCAAAAGGAAACACACTCTTCCACAATTTAGATGAGTAATGTCTGTTGATGTTTCACTTTGGAGATAATCCAGCTGGATGTGATTTAAAAAAAAAACACCTACAATCAGTTAAATTATAAAAATTAACTGCCTACAATCAGACAAAATATAAAAGATATCTCGAGCTGTCCCCACAACTGGGAAGAGTTTATTTTAATATTTTCAAGACATAAAAGTAGAATTATTGCATTATCTTTTCCATTGTCTAATTTCATACTTAATTTCCAGCATCTGCAATTATAGGAAGGCAAGAGGCAAATATATACAAAACTCATATGAAAGCTTAAAAGAGCCTGGAGGAACATGAACGTTTAATATCAGTTTATATACAAATGTTTTTTTTTAATGTAGAATGAATTGGAAACAAATTTGTACAGCAATAATCACTATGTTCAACAAAATTTTAAATGGATTAAGAAATTCATTTTCAAAGAAAAACAACCGAGTAAAATAAATACTGAACTATCTGAATAACTCTCAAAAGAAAATTTAAAAAGTGCTAAACATGTCTTCTATTTACAAGGAGTAAATCCCAAAGGTGCTTTTTCAGGAGGCAACTGGACATTGTTTTTCTTTGAACATGTTTCATTTCTCATCCAAGAAGCTTATTCAGCTCTATCTGGAAGGTGGAGAAATGGAAGGATTTATATTCCATGCAGACAGCTGGTCATTTGCATTCTTTTAAAGAGTTGTTGAGGCCGCTTGGAGGTTTATCTATGTCCTCAGGTCACCTAAGTAGTGCAAATGGGTGTGAAGCCTTTTTGGCTGAAGGATGTTTTTGGCCCTGTGTCCCTTCACTGTTGAGGGTGTTGGGAGATGAGTCTGTGACCTGGATGACTGAGAAGCTCCATAGACTTTTAGCTATATACTTTGGGATGAACACCCTTCAAATGGTGTGGGATTATGAACAGATTTCCAAAAAAATTGCAGACAACAGGAACCATTTGTATTTCAGTTTGAGAGGCAGACAACACAGACTACACCCTGTCTGCATCTGTCTTCAACAGTGAAGGGACACAGGGGAGAAAACACCCTGCAACCAAGAAAGCTCCACTTCCATTTGCACTACCAGGTGACCCTGATGAGACCAGTGGCCTCAACAACTCTCTAAAAGAATGCAAATGACCAGCTGTCTGCAAGGAATATAAATCCTTCCATTCCGCACCATCCAGTCAGAGCTGAAGAAGCTTCTTGGATGAGAAGTGAAACTTCTTCAAAGAAAAAACAAGAAAATCCAGATGCCTCCTGAAAAAGGGACAACTATGATTTAGATGACTGAGAATCTCCATAGAATAAGGAGAGAAGCAACCTAGAATTAAGGAGGAATTTCCTGACCATAAGAACAATTAACCAGTGGAATGGCTTGCCTTCAGAAGTTGTGGGTGATCCATCATTGGAGTCTTTTAAGAAGCGATTGGATAGCCACTTATCTGAAATGTTATAGAGTATTCAGTTTGGGCAGGAGCTTAGATTAGAAGACCTGAGATAGGTAGACTTCAATTTAGCATGGATGACTGGAGAATTCTGGAAGTTACAAGTTACACGATGGCACTTATATAAGTAAAATCCTATGTGATTATTATCCAATTGTTATTATCCAATTATTGGATAATTGGATTATCCAATCTCTCTCTCTCTCTCTCTCTCTCTCTCTCTCTCTCTCTCTCTCTCTCTCTCTCTCTCTCTCTCTCTCTCTCTCTCTCTCNTCTCTCTCTCTCTCTCTCTCTCTCTGTGTGTGTGTGTGTGTGTGTGTGTGTGAGAGAGAGAGAGAGAGAGAGATTTTCAATT
Source organism: Laticauda laticaudata (assembly GCA_004320025.1). Taxonomy (NCBI): domain Eukaryota; kingdom Metazoa; phylum Chordata; class Lepidosauria; order Squamata; family Elapidae; genus Laticauda; species Laticauda laticaudata. Next base: position 15,052 of record BHFT01006254.1, read on the forward strand.
TTTGGAAGGTATAAATTGTAAAACTGGCACTAAAGCCAGTCAAAAATTAAATAGCAATTTGTGCTAAAAAACAACTTGGATTCATTTCATTTTACAGAGTTATTCTTAACATCCCTGTTGTTTTCAGTATCCAGCAATAGTTATAAAAATATTTGCCAATGTAATATTACTATGAAAATCCATTGCAGCCGATCTGTTATTATATAGTTATTTAACAGCAGGAGAGAACTTTCAATAATCAATGCCATTTCCATGAAACTGTTCTTAAAATTATAAACCAGAAGTGACTAGAAACTTTCCCACAATTGCAAACTAAAAGATGAAAATATTACAGTATTTTTCTATGACAGCGAATTGAATTTGATTCGGCTTTTATAGAGTAGTTCCTCAGCCCAACAGGCTGCCAAATGGCAAATCCTAGATGAATATGTCCATTATCTAAGATCAACATATGTTAGCAACTATGTTGGTAACACATTTGCAGGCTGGTGGGTTGGGAAATGTCTTATTTGCCTGGGACCTCCATCGTGCATGCGAAGGTGATCCTACAGATGGTCAACTTTCGCTGTTTATAACAATATAACTAGAAATAGAAACAAACCTGTGACACCTTTTTTTTTAAACAATGTACTTCAGTTAACAAAATTGGAAGACACTTCAATTAACAAAATTGGAAGACACTTCAGTTAACAAAACTGGAAGACATCTTTAAACATAAAAATAACACTAATGTGATAACACAACCATCAGGAATACTAATCATCCTTCCAGTTATAATTTTGCTCAGACTGGCATAAGCTGTCTGAACTCTAGATTGTAAGTAAGCTTCCGAGGTCTATCAGCTGAATACCCAGCAACAACTGCATTGTCATGCAACAAAAGAAAAAAGGAAGTTGTCCCATAAAACCTGAGATTGATGTTTCTGGATGTCTCTTATATGAACTGCAAACTTCCTGGGAGTCCCTATATGAATTGAAAACTTACAGAAGGGATTTTAAGAAGGTGCAGTTCATACCTGAAAGGTGTAGGGAATCACAGAATCATGGAGTCGTCTTAGAAATATAGACCTGAATATGGGTGATGCCATTTCCATTATTTTTTTAAAAAGTATTTTTTTTTTGCTTTGAAGTATATTTGTGGGTTTCACAATGTGAAATGGGCATTCTGAACTATTCCTTGTTTCCTGGAAATACAGGGAGTCTTTGACTAATGACAGGTCACTTAGTGGCCATTTAAAATTATGCTGGACCCTCAAAAGGAACTTATGACCCAGATTCCTGACCCAGGGAATTTCCACCCCTTCAATCACATTATCACATTTTGGCACTCAGTAACCATGCTGTTTTTACATCCATTTGCAGCATCCTGCATTTATATGATGTGATTCATGAAGTTCTTTTTAAATAGGAAATTAGCATTTTCTGGCAAATAGAGGCCCATTGAAGACAATGGTTACATTGTGCATACATTTTGGCATTTGCTTAAAGACTGACATTCAATTTATGATTGCCATATCTGCTTAACAATCAGTGCAAAACTGTTGCATAGTCATATTGGACCCATGGATGCCTTGCGTTATGACCCTCATGATATAGGTTGGAATTTTTGGGTTCAATTTCTGTCATAAATCAAGGATTATGTGTACCTAGGACTAAAAAAATTCTTTTATTATATGCCTTACCCCACAAATATTTGAGAAACTAATCCAGTGGTGGGATTCAAATTTTTTTACTACGGGTTCTGTGGGAGTGGCTTGGTGGGAGTGGCAAGGGAAGGATACTGTAAAATCTCCAGTCAGAGGTGGTACTTGCCTGTTCTCCAAACTACTCAAAATTTCCACTACTGATTCTCCAGAACTGGTTAGAACCTGCTGAATACCACCTCTGAACTAATCCAATGATTTCAAATGAATGAACTGCTTATGGACATTTCACCCATCCAAAATAGAGATTCAGCTAACTTAACTGAAAATTAAAGTACAGACAAATTTAGCAAAGTCAGATCATGCTGCATAGGAAGACTTTTTTGAAAGAGCAGATCATGGATATATCACATACTACTATTTCCTAACAGTTCATTTTGATATATTAGTATTATTGCATCATGAATCTCAGTAATTTTACTAGAGCTAAATATGAGTGAAGAAACCTTTTTTCATATAAATGACAGCAATAGGCAGAATACATTTATTTTTCTTATGATGCACGGAATGTTTTATTTATCAACTGTTCTCATTACTGAGATAGTACAGAAAAAGGGAATAGTTAATTCAGTTTGGCTTGCCTCAGTAGAAGTTCTGTGCTGAGAATTAGACTATGGGAATCCAACTCTGTTGGGTCTGCAGGACCTATCAGTGGCATTCAGTATCATCAATTATGAAACTCTTCTGGATCATTTGACAGGAATGAGCTTGGGAGGGACCATTTTTTGCTGATTATATCATTTTTTTTTGGAGCTTTTGGGAGATGGGAGCGTTCAGCTTATGGACATCACAAAATACTTTTCCCCATGGTTTAATCTTGATTTATTTCTAATTATTTAGCATCTACATCTGACCATCAAGAAATATGATAAGATTTGAGGCACTGTCATCAGTATGCCAATAAAACACATTGTATTTCGATGTACCAGGGAAAAATGTTTCATGTTCTGAATCAGTAATCAAAAGAAATAATGCATTGGATGAATGCTAATAAATTAAAATGGACAAGATATCCAGGATACAGAAAACAATGTGTTTTCGATAGAATTGTATTTACCTAAAACATCACAATCTCAGCCTGGGGTAATTTAAGATTTGCACTTAGAAGTTTTGGTGGGACCTGAAGTTAGGACAGTTTAAGCATCAATTTCAAACAAGATTAAATCTGGATATAGTGCCCCATCCAGATTGGACTATTATCTTCAAAAACCACATCTGGTGCAAGTGCAACTACAAGAGTTTTGCTTAGTGCTTTTAGGTAGGATAAGAATGTACAAGTAGTTGGTTCCCAAGTCCAATTCAAGATGCTAAGGATAACCATCAAGGGTTAGGTCCAAAGCAACTCAAGAACTACATGGTCCCATACTGGGTCCCATCTGATGGAGAGGAGTTGCTTTATAGTCCAATCGTGTGAGGCTAGGACGATATCACAGGAGATGGAAACTGAGAATGTGGGGAATTGCAGAATCCTGAACATTTATTGATATACCATAATCTTGATGGAGTATGGACGATGGACAATTTGTTCCTGGCCAATGATATAGCTATTTAGAATGCTACTTTCTGGGACTCAAATGCTATGTAATGTTACAATAGTGTTTAAAATTCCTTCTATGTTTTAATTTTTATATTTGTTATAAGGTTATTGAAAGTTGTTTTAGATTATTTTACCAATTTAAATATTATATTCTCTATTTTTAATGTAAGATGTTCTAGACTCAGAAAATAGATGAGAGAGAAAGAGATATTATACTGTAGATAGATAGATAGATAGATAGATAGATAGATAGATAGATAGATAGATAGATAGATAGACAGACAGACAGACAGACAGACAGACAGACAGACAGACAGACAGACAGACAGACAGACAGACAGATAGATAAAAAAATCTAGTTTATATTTCATTTTCCCATCAGTCATACAGAAACTTTTATCCTCTACATTCAGGAGATTAGGTTGACACCCTGCAGCTGTTATGAAGATAATGATATATGTGGAGTGTACAGATCTATCCAGTACTCAAATTCAAATGTTATTTCAGCATTCACTACACAAGACAGTATCGCTTACCCAAAGAAATGGCTGTTAGATCTAGTGAGCTGTTAATTGCATTCCTTCCATGGCTTTTGAGTAGTTTTGGAAATAGCTGGAAACCATTTCTCATAGTTCAATTGTTCTTTGAATTCTAAAGCACTTCTATTTTTGAGGCTGAAGTCTTATGTATGCAAACTTGCAGGAAGCTCAAGGAGGAAACTTGAATTGATTCTTACATACAAATGCATAACAATATTCTCTAAACTTCATAAATAAACTAAAAATACTTACTTTATATACATAGCTATAAGGTCTTGTTGTTAAAACAAACATTCAATTTTTAATTGTTTTAAGACTTTTTCTAAGTACATATATTAATTCTAATTTTATCTTTATTTAAATCTGCCAGATGATTAAAAATAAAATAAAAGTAAAATGAAATAAAATAAAAATAATTAATAAAATAAGTTAAAGGTTTATAAGAAAATTGTTACAGCATGTACAGATACAGATAATCAGAGTGGGAAGGGACCTTGTAGGTCATCGAATCCAACCCCCCGCCCAAGCTTTTTTCTAAAACATCCGAAGGCCAGAAAAGGAATAATGGATGAAAACTGAACAAGGAGAGATTTAACCTGGAAACAAGGAGAAAAAGAACTTTCTGACAGAACAATCAACCAATGCAACAGCTTGCCCTCGGAAGTTGTGGGAGCACCATCAGTTGAAACTTTCAAGAAGAGACGGGACTGCCATTTGTCAGAAATGGTGTAGCCATAGAGATTGAAAAAAGACCTGAAAACATGAATAGAAGAGATGATTCCACCAGACTGTCAATCATTTGGAAGCCTGCACTCTCAAATGAAAGATCTCACACCACAAGCCAGGCAACACCTGGTGCACAAACGGACTCCTCGTGATACCTCCAGCCTCAAAACACCCCAACCAGGCAGCCAGATGAAGAACCTAGCTTCCTAATAGATAATAGCCGTCCTTTTTCACACGAAGCCAAGCTGCCACTGAAAGCCTCCGAATACAGAAACACCGTGTGCCAACGCCAATTCAACCACAAACAGACAGAAGAAAACAGAAGACACAATCAACAACTCCAAGTTCCAATAAACACAGGACCAATGAACTCACCAATCAGGATGAAGAAAAAAAAGCATCTGGGACAGGCATAGGCTGCCTCAAATTAAAACAATGGCTGTGATGAAGCTGCCACGTACAAACTCAATACAGAAGCCTGATGGAATGGCAGATTGAGATTTCTGACCAAAAACGTTGCTACAACTTTAAAAGCACAACTACAATGACGTGGGAAAATTCCCGAACGAAGCTGAATAGCATACATTGTAAGTACCGCCGACACACTAAGAATATATATATACTTATAATGAAATGCAGTTTCAGCTTCCTTCAGTATTATGGCCCACGTCCATTGTTAGTGCTGCTAAAGTTGTAGCAAATTTTCGCATGAATTCTCATCTGCCATCATTCAGGCTTGCTGTATTGAGTTTTGTATGTGGGGTCAGGCTCTCACAGCAGCGTTGTTTTTAAATACAAAACTCAATTTACAGAAGCCTGTATGTGGGCAGATGAGATTACTGCTTGAACTGTTGCTACAACTTCTTAAAACATAAACTACAGTGACGTGGGATAATACCCAAAGGAAGCTGAACTGCATTCATGTAAGTACCCGCAAAAACTTAAAAAACCAAACTATATATCATATATAATATAATATATGGATCTCTGTTTATTCGGATTTTCTGCCGCGTAGGAATTGGAAGTATCTAGGCAACGTTTCGATGAACGTCTTCATTCATCATCTTCAGGCTTGTTTCTTCAGGCTCTGTGCTTCTCAGAGTATGTGAGCTTGCCAGCTGCTTCTTCCTTTTAACTGCTAGTGGGGGTTGACTTGATTGGGTGGGTTTGGCTGTGTTCTGATTGGTAGGGGGGTTGGCTGTGTGTCTTGATTGGCTTGGGGTGTGTCTGCTTAGGTGGGGGCCTGGGCTGTGCTCAGGTTAGTCTTAGTTGCTGGGGGATTAGCTTGGTGAGCTGTGATCTTGTTGTTTGGCTTCGTGTTCTGTGCGTTGTGCCACATCTTTTCATGGTGGGTGGGGTTTCCAAGTTTTGCTTCTTGTATGGGTCAGAGGGGGTTGTGAAGTAGGTATGTGCAGCTGCAGTACTGGCTTCTGGTTCCGTGGTCGTGTCTCCTCTTCTGTGGGGTGTGAGTCTTTTTTCTGCCGTCGGAAGTGTGGTGGTAGCATTCTTGTGTTGGCACTTTGTGGGTGTGGGTCTGGTACCTCCCGAGCCTACCAACCGCATTTGGAAACCTGCCCTCATTAATAAACAAGTAACCTAACATGTAAGGAATGACAACCAACCACACCAAACAAGTGCACACCACGATTGCTACCACCACACTTCCACGCAGAAAAAAAGACTCACACCCCACACAGAAAGGGAGACACCGACCACGACCATGAAGCCATTAACTGCAGCTGCACGCACTACCCACATCAAACCCCTCTGAGACATACAACGAAAGCAAACTGACAACCCTCACCATGTAGATGTGGCACAACCACGAACACGAAGCCAAACAACGAAGATCACAGCTCAACCAGCTCAAATTCCCCCAAAGCAACTAAAGACTAACCTGAGCACAGCCAGGCCCCCACCTAAGCAGAACAACTACCCCCGCAATCAGAACACCAGCACCCCCCTACCAAGATCCAGGAAATCACAGCCAACACCCCCACCCAATCAAGTCACACCCCCACTAGCATTAAAAGAAGAACATGAAGACCACTGTAACCCCCAAGAGGTACATGACCCCCATACTTTTTACGTGGGGTGGAGCACTCACATTTTACTCTGAGAAGCACCAGAGCTGAGAAAACAAGCCTGAAGATTGCATGAATGAGACATTTCATCGGAACGTTGCTAGATTACTTCCAATTCTACCGGGAGAAAACCCGAATAACGCAGACGATCCACATACAAATACTCGCGGAAAAACCCTCAGGAAAACATATATTATATATATATATATATATAGCACATATATATATAGTGTCATATATATATGTCTAGTCTCTCTGTGTGTGTGTGTGTGTTGTGTGTATTTGTGTATATATATATATTATATACGCGAGAGCTTAAAAAAACATATATATATATATTATATATATATATATATTATATATTATGTTTTTTTAAGCTCTCGCGTATATATATAGTATATATATATATATAATATATAATATATATATATATATATATATTTACAACATACACACACACACACACACACACACACACACAGACTATGACAAAAGTACAAACATTTATTACTATTGATTTTTGGTGTGTCTTTGTATTTTCTGTTAGCCACAGAAGCAAACTAATCTATGATGCGACACCAAATTTTCAGTTTAAACAGCATAGAGAACTCCAGATATTTTTCACTGAATACTTCGTGGTAATTGACAATTAATTAGATTCTTTTAAAAACTGTAATGAGCACTTTTTCTCCATAAATCCATGAGTCATTACCAGAAATAACTAAAGAGAGTGAAATGTATCTATATTTAAAAGAACCCAAAAGAAAATTTGGTATGAAAAAAGCCATCTGCTCTATATCCAAAGGGGCATATATGCCTTTGATAGTTTTCATTGTGCCGAAATTTCCCTTCCCAAAATGTGGACAATTAATAATTAGGATACAGTACTTTCTATAAATGTCAATCTCATTTTTAAATGCCTCCTTTTAAAATATCTCTTCTTTAGAGTTGCTTCAGCAGAGAGATGGGCAGCATATAAATTTAATAAATAAATAATTCCTATGCATAAAACCAGAGTTTTCCTAAATATATCTAAATTATATAATGGTGGCTAATCAGTGTTTGGTTATGCTGTCTCAAAATTCTAGACGTTATAGTCCAGTTGCATCTAGGCTAGTAAAAGAAAGTTGTTTGGATTCTTTCTCTCTCCCTCCTATCCATCTAAAATCTGGGCGGAAAAGTCACAACAATGCTGGTCAGTGTTTCTCAAACTGGCAGGTTTTAGTAGGGTGGATTTAACTCCCAGAATTCCCCAGCCAGCATGCCAGTGGATGGCAAACATGACAGAAAAACCTTCTTCTTTCTTTTGCCATCTTAAGAAGAAACATCTTCTTTAGAGGGCATAGCATTTACACTCTAATATAGCATTGTTCTGACCATTTAAAAAATAAAATAATTGAAAAGTTTGAAATATGTAATCAGCTTCTAGTTGCTGTAATCTTTGCCTTCTTAGCTTCAACTTCAACAGTAGGCCTCCTGCACATCCAATACTCATATCATACTACTAGAAAGTATAGTATTCACAAGGGAAGTACATTCATAAAGGATTTCTGATGACTTCAGGGGGAGGGGGAGGAGGAGGGGGGAGAAAGAGAATTTCAACCTTTATTTGAAGGTTGTACAACATGTGTACAATGAGATTGGCTGAGCTTCCCTTCATGCACTCCCCCCAACACAACTCACAGTGAAGACAAAAAATCCCTAACTCAGTGTATCTTACTAACAAACACACAATCTTATTGCACCATGTGAACTTATTCCACAACTTATTCCAGTCCCGCAAGTCTATCATACTATGCTGACATAAAGTTATTTTCCATTCAGGAGTCTGACAGCCCATGGGTAGAAACTATTCTTCAGCCTGTTGGTATGGCTGGCTATGCTTCTATATGTCCTAGCCGATGGTAGGGGAGTGACCAAGGTGTGAGTCGTTCCTGAGGATTTTCCTCTTATTCAGAGAGCTATGCCTGTGAAATTAGTGAAGCATTATTTTTAAACAAGGAGAATGGGTGCACCTTATTTGCTGGCAGTTAAAGTATCAACTATGAAGCACTACTGTAGCCATACCCTTAATGAATGGGGAAAGAGTGCTAAAGCAAGAATCAACAAGATTCTTGTTGATAATTTCATTAAAGCCCCTGTCACACTGCACCAACGAATGGAAAGAGGATGTAAAACGGAGAGAAACACTTGCCATCCGTTGATTAACGCGATGCATCCGTTTGTACTAAACTGATAATTTGCTTGTCCGTCTATTTGACATTTATCCGCCAGAAAGTTTTGACCACTGCTCAAACTTTTGAGCGAAAATGTATCCAAGTTCGTCTGATCTGCATCGTCGGACATCATCGTTTGATCGCGTTCGCATCGTTACTACATTCTGTATTATCGTAGGCAATCCGTGAGCATCCCGGGGCAATTCATCCGTTATAGTTTTACTTTTTATTTTTTTTTTGATATTTATAATAGTTTATACCCAAGCGGTAAACGGACGCCAGCGGATGAAGTGGAAGGACTGGCAGAATGGATCAGATGGACCGCTAACGGATGCAGAACAGAAAACATAAGCATAGTAAAAGGAAAGAAACGTTCGCAGAGTAGGACAGTATTCGATATTAAGGATGTTAGGAGGATCCATAGAGGATGCTAGAGTGATGCTTGGGATGCAAAGGGACAGCTATACTGCTTAAAAAAGGGGGGAGCACTCCATGGATGGATCTCACATTGCAGAAAGAGGCAGCGCTGCGGTGTGGACTCTGCGATTCGATCGTTGCTCTTCTCCTTTCCAGCAGCATCCAGTCTGTCACGTGGAATGTAAATAAGTCTTTTGGCATGGCCAGATATCTCTGACAGTGCATAAGCCCATCTAAGGCTCTGTGAAATCTACTACAGGATTAGGAAAAGAGGCAGCTAGTAATGTTGCGTTGGGTATCGAAGATGGGTGCGCAGAAGAGCAGAGGAGCACTGAGTAGAGCAATCAAGCTAGATTAGGTGGAAGCTCGGGAACGATTAAGACAACTCGGGCATTACAGAAGACTTCTGATAGTAATGCCTGACAGCCATGGTTTGAGCGAACTTGTGCATATGGCAGGCTGACACCAGTTGAAAGGCAAACACTAATCTTCCGAGCCCAAGCCTGGAACCTGGCTCCAGGTGGCACTCAACTTGCTCAACGCATGGCATCAGGAGACACACCTACAGGTAGTGCAGGTGCGCAGTACGGTGAGAGGGTGCAAAGAGCATCTACATTGAGAGTATGGTCAGAGAAGTGGTGCAGGCATCATCGAGAATTACCTGACAGAGAGCTCGGTCCAGTGCCGCAGACCTACCTCATGAAGAAGGATGGGAAGAAAGTTGCAGGAGAGAGCAGTGGTAATCCGAGGTGGAACTCTCCGCGGCACATGGCTTTGCTCAGCCATCGATGGGAAGTCAGTGGTTGGCCGTGCAAAGCGCTCAGCCAACTCATGGATCCTCTTTTTTAATCACAACATAAAGGGCTTCTTTCAGCATCACCTCTTCGCATGGTCGATGCTGTCCAAGTTCATGTACATGATTATATATCAGGCAACGCTCATCATTTCAGATGCCAGGTAACAACGAGTGACCTCAAGGGTGGGCTGGAACGCAAACTGAATGCGTGGCATTCCGCAGCTCCAGAACCTGCGAAAGACCCGCAAGATGTGGCCATAACTTCATCGTGGGGAGATGATGCGCTTCTCTCACAACCTATCCTCAAGATGAAAGGCTCTACATCATCAAATATCATACACGTGAAGAGAGGATCTTCAACTACAGGCTGTCAGGGCAATGGCCGGTGGTAGGGATGAAACTCCTTTTGGCGATCCTAGGCCAACAGGTTCATGGTAGCTTCTCACCACAATGCTGCTCGCCATCAGAGACCGTGAGGAGGATCATGGGAAGCTTGCTGCATACCTAGCACAATCGTTTCATGCGCGACGTATTACTCCCGTGTTGCAGAACAGTGCTGTGGACCTTTCAAACAAGGGCAATGGGTAACATGGAAACTCTGGGGAATTGGAGGCAGGGGAAGACACCTGATAGACACTGAGGATGTTGGAAGGCCCAACAGATGCCTTCACATGTAAGGAGAGCAGTATAACACTCCTGAACACACTGGTGCAACTCCCAGGTAGCAGTGGAGGCGGAAACAGGATGATGAGATCATAAATGAGATGCTTGTTTGAGTCCTGTTGCATGAACACTGATGGGGGTTGTGCCCATGTATTTGAGTGCCTACAATGAAAGAGGGTCATTCATAAAAAGTGTTTATTGTTGACATGTGTGCTGGAATGGATTGATTACATTTATTATTACTAATAAATGGGCCAAAGGTTGAGCAATGGGGTGCGGGTTGGACCAAAGGTACAGCAGCCACTCATGTGATGGTAGACGTTTATCGTTACACACTATTACCCCCAAGGTCTCATCCTGCCAATTTTTCGCACAGCTATCTCAACCATCCACTGCTATAGTTAACCCTATCCCACGAAGCATGCAAGGCTTAAACCATTTCTAAAAGCTATTCCTCCAGAAGACTTTATTATAAAAAAAGTAAATGAAGACGCAAGCTGTTGTGAATCTCAAAAAATAGACTTTATTAACCAACAACTATAAGGACAAAAAATGAGTCTCTTGGTGCACTCCCTTTCGTCGCTCAGTCTCAGGGGTGCAAGGTTGCAAGTGCTGTGAAAAAGTAAGGAAAGAGGTGGCTTGGTTGCTTGGGAGTGCTTCTCATCAGCTCCTCCAGAAGCAAGAAGCAAGCAGGAAGCACGCAGCCCCAGAAGAGTGAGCCCGTGCTGCAGAAGGCCCCAGGCAGAAACCAGAGGTAGAGGGCCAGGGAGTCGGTTATGGTAGCCTTTCACGCTTTGCAGGGTTTGGCAGCAGATGGCTCGAGGCTTTGCTATGCTTCCACATGGTGTGGGGTTGACTGGCTGGCAGGAAAGGCTGGACATAGGAACCAAGGCTGGAGGAGGCTGCAGGGAGGCGAGCCCAAGGCTGGCAGAGGAGGCAGGCACCAGGCTGGCAGGCAGGCATGCACCAAGGCTGGCAGGCAGGCAGCAAGGCTGGCAAGGGTCAGGGAGGCACAAGGCTGGAGGAAGGCTGGCAGGAAGGCTGGCGGCAGCAAGGCACAAGGTCGCAGGTAAGGCATGCAGCAAGGTTGGCAGGCACAGGCAGGCAGAAAAGGCTGCAGGCAGGCAGGCAGGCAGGCAGCAAAGGCTGGCAGCAAGGCTTGCAGGCAGGCATGCAGCAAGGATGGCGCAAGGCTTGCAGGCAGCGAAGGCAAGGCTGTCATCATCCGGCAGAGATCTTTCTCTGAAATGGTTGACTTGCTTCGAGCTGCTTCCCCTTATATTGGGGGCTGACGCATATGCATCCTCCCCACATGCGCAATTAACGCTAGGTCATTGTTAGGCTTCCGCTGTGCATCTGCTAGAGTCTTCGCTCTGATCCACTGTCATCAGCTCGCGTCCGCATCTTGCCTCCGCTGTATCGTTCGCGTCTGCTTGCTGAGTCCCCAGGAAGCCTAGCAGATGGTACCATCCGCTCCATCGCCGTCCATCCGCTTGGGGCTCCATTCCGCATAACACGCTTTCAATCCGCTCTGCGTCCTCCCACATTCCGTTTTTTCGCGTGTTACCGCTTCTACCAAAAAAAAAAGTTATGCAAATTTTCGCCCCTTCTGAGAGCGGATAACAACGGATGGAACATTTTTCTCATTCGTTGTGTCCTTTTTACTAATGTTTTGCATCCGTTGGGCAGTGTGACAGGGCCTTAACAGATGAAATTCTTGGAAATTTTATTTATTTATTTCATTTATGTCACCCACGTGACTCTGGGCAGCTTTTACTATTAAAAAGAAGAAGAATTAAAACAAAAACAAACCCAAAGTTATTAAAACCAATAAAAGCAGGTTTTCTGTTGGGTAAAAAGGGTGAGAACAAATCTCGTGCTAGGACCAAATAAACTCACCCAAGAACCACTCAAAACATTTTAGGTCCCACTTAAAATCTTATATGCTTTCTTGATATCTAGCTTGCTCTTTTGCAACGGAATAGAAAAAAATATTCTTGAACTTGAAGAAAAGTTCATTGCAGAGCTGGTATTCAGCAAGTTCTGACCAGAAGACCTCTTGGCCATCGTCTTTAAAACTCATCAAGCCTCTTGGTCGTTTATGCACCTCTGACTGGAGATTTTACATCCTTCCTCTGCCACACCCACCAAGCCACACCCACCAAGCCACACCCACAGAACCGGTAGTAAAAAAATTTAAATCCCATCACTGGTTCATTGTATCATTTGATAATAAGTTGGGGCAACTTGGGACTTTTAACTATGGTAGGATCACAATTCCAGATGAAGGTCAGGTTGGCTAGGAATACTGGATTATTGTGAGTCCAACCCATCTAGGAAGATTCGATCAGGAAATTCTATTGTTTCTACTGAGAAGTAAAAACTTCCAGTGACTGCAGTTTCTTTGCACATAGGCAGGAGAGACCATCCTTTCAAAAAAAAAATATGTTCCACTTCATCGGACATCATGAACAGCATAAAAGAATCTTCAAATGATTGGTCTAATCTGTGCTGACCTACCCATTTTGTTTCACCCATACTCTCTTGGTAAGACACTATCTAAAATAAAATACTAGCAGTTTAAATACTGATCATAGTGACATTCATATCTTCTGTCAGCCAATCACAATAATAAACTATTATAGCTGAAGATTTCTTCAGTGAAAGGGGAGTCTGTTAACACCTAGTAAAGGTACAGCGCAGAGACCAATCATAGATAAATTCACAGCAATATAAGAATAGTAACTCTTCCTCACAGCCTGTAGCCAGATTTAATGGAGAAAGGCAATAAATGCCATTATTTGTTCCAAAAAACAAGTATTTAATTTTTAAAGTATTTAAATATTTAAAATGGAAAAGTCTAACTTTTTTTAACAATATAATAAATAGGACAAAACTACAGTAAGGAAGCAAGTTTCAGGATTCCTAACTAAATAAGTAATCCAAAGGCAGCTACGGAATAACCAATTCAAGAGTTCAAGGTCTGTGTTTTAATGTGTTGGCTTTTAATTTGAGGCGTCAAGGATGGAATATCAGTCCATATTCTTTCCTAATACTGCCACCGGTATGTAAGAATATTTATAACTTGTTATGTGATGAAACCGAACTGCTTTTTATGCCTGTAGAATAAATACAAACATAATGAGCACAAAGTCCGTGTGTCTTCAAGTCAGTGTTTGACTTCTGGCAACTGCCTGGAGAAGTCTCTGCAGTTTTCTTGGCTTTTTTTTTTTTTGGGGGGGGGGGGGAATGGATTGCCACTGTCTTCTTCCTAGGATTGAGAGAGAGAGTGACTGGCTGAATCAAGTTCAGTTCAAAGGCATTTTTAACCTTAGCTGAAAGAATCGTCAAAAGGTGCCTCATTTCAGCCAAAGTTTTGTTAACCTGGTCTCAGAAGTGATATCGCCAAGCAGGGCTCCACTGGTGTAGCTAGAAATGGAGCACCCGACCCATTTAACTTGAGGAGTATGTTCTTCACAAGCAACCACAAATCAAGATAACCTTTGTGTCATGTAGGCTATGGCTTGTTTCTTGGTACAAAGGCAGTGTCTCAGTGAAGCAGAATTGGATTAAATCCTCACAGGCATAATATACACACACAGAGAGTGATAAGACAAAAAGAATTAATGTGATATTTGTCGCGCTGATTCCTATTAAACAGGGCGCCACATTTTTGTATGGACAACAGGGAAAGAGCAATGAAAAACCAAAAGAATATTGCATCTTGTTGATAGTGATGTTATTAGCAAAGGAGCTGGGGAAAATAACCTCTTTTTCTATCCTTCAATCACAGCCGAAGGGTCATTCATAGTAAGTAAAACCACATTATGCAGCTCTTGTGTAAGTCCAAATGATAAGTTTTTAAAATGCATGGATTAATTCTTGGAGTAGATGGCAGCTAGCAGATATAATAGCAGCAAATCATGATTTCATTACCGCCAGTCTGGAGAATTACTTTAGTCAGCTGCTATTATTATTCTTAAAGATCACCCCCAGTTCACTGGCTAAGTATTTGTGGTTGGTGTCTAGCATAAGCACTGTTGGCACAACTCCAGGCTGACTCCATTTCTTCATGTACTAACCTGAAAGTCTGGTACTTAGTAAAGTTGTACTTTTATCATCATGGACCGATGCTGCTGACTCAAAATAAAAAGTCAGTTGTTTTTTTCAATTTCTTGGGTTTAATCAGCAGTTAATGGATAATCAACTCTGAGAATGCTCAATAGAAAACTGTATTAAAAACTTACTTATAAAATCCAATTAGCTTGTCTGGCAATACAAAATAAGCAGCCATAAAATCAAGCCCTTCATTAACTTATATTAGTGGAAAATATATTACTTAAAGTTGTTTTGCAAGACATTACCCAAAAAACATGGAAGTTTTAACCAAACTTCCATGGAGTTCCAGGAGGAACTAACCAACTTTATCTGAAGAGGTTCAACATGTTCAATTGTAGCAGCAAAAAAATTAGTGAATAAACATATTTTCATTACCAAAATCTAAGGCAGGATCAGGAAAATAATATCTTTAAGCACCGGGTTATGAACATCAATTGATGTCCATGGCCTCCCAAAATTGATGGAAAGGAAAGCCTGCTAAATCTGACAAGATTCCAACATATTTGTGTGAGAGCTTTCCATATGTGTGTGTGTGTGTGTGTGTGTATGTGTGTGTGTGTGTGTTATTCAGCTTCCCTAGAGTATTTTCCCACATCATTATCATTGTGCTTTTAAAGTTGTAGCAACGTTTTGGCAGAATCTCATCTGCCATCTTCAGGCTTCTGTATTGTGTTCGTCTATGAGTCAGACTTTCACAGCCATTTCAGTTTTAAATTTGGGGCTAGCCTATGCTATGCCAGAATGGTTTTTTCTTCATCCTGATTGGTTGGGAGTCTTGGTCTGTGTTTATTGGTCTTGGAGTTTGCTGTGTTCTGCTTGGTTGGTGTTTCTAATATCTTCTGTCTGTTTTGTGGCTTTTTTTGTCTTGATTGGCTGGCAGCAAGATGTTTAAAATTTAAAACTTGAAACGGCTATGAAAGTCTGACTCACGGACGAACACAATACAGAAGCCTGATGATGGCAGATGAGATTCTGCCAAAATGTTGCTCCAACTTTAAAAGCACAACTACAATGACGTGGGAAAATACTCGAACAAAGCTGAATACCATACATGTAAGTACCCATGAAAACTTAAGAAAACAAATACATACATACATACATACATACATACATACATACATACATACACACACATACATACAATTTTCTATAGCTGCCATCTCAATAAATCTCTGGACAGCTTACAATTCCAGAACGATACAAACAATTAAAACAAAACATTCAAAAATAATAAAAACAACCAAAATAAATATACACAGCAGTTGAGATAATGAACCAGTCAACAGTAAACTCAAGAAATGGGGCCCTTAATATATTTTAAACCCCAGGCTTGGGAACATTGCCAAGTTATTAAAGTCTTATGATAGGCCAACAGGGTTGAGGCCCTTCTCATCTCCAAAGAGAAGGATATTCCACAAAGCAGAGGCTACTGATGAAATGATCTGTCTTTCAAATCCCCACCAGTCAACCCTCTATGGCTGATGGAATCCAGTCTGCTAGATCAAATTAGATAGGGAGGGACCCTTGGAAAAAGCCGGTCGTTCAGGTAAGCCAATCCCAAGCATGTAAGACTTTGAAGTTGACAAATAGCACCTTGAATTGCACCTGGGAACATACCCATAACTATTGTAACTTACATAGTAGTGGTATTTCACACGTTGTACATCTGGTACTGTTTATTACCTACACAGCTGCATTTTTCACCAATGGAAGTTTCTGAGTGCTCTTGAGGGGCAGCCCCATATACAGCACATTGCAATAATCTAAATGTATGAAGTGCTGTGTAAGTTTACTGTTCTCTTGCACGATGTCAGAAACAAAATCAACAACATCTAGCAAGAGTTCAGTAAGAGTTTAAAATTTTGCTTCTACATTTTTATCATCTGACTAACAGCCACTTCAAAATGTTTTAGCAACTTGACCCCGGTAAATAACATTCAAGAGTATTTCAAATTTATTTAAACATAAATTTGAGAAAATCTTATTTGCTTGGATTTCCATGCTTCAAAATAAAAGGACCAAAACTGGCAAGCTTTACTTTTGCTATGCCTGTTGCCAAAATTTGCTATTTTGCATGGATTCTGAGTCTCTTCTTATTTACATGTAGACATCAATAAATTATTATCAATGAAACTAAAATTTAAGATCCTAAGAGGAAAGTGTGGTTGATAGGTTTCAAGAACTCTTTCCCCTCATGCCTTTCTTTTAACTATGATACACATAGTTAAGGTATCACCAGCCTCCAAATTTCTCCTCTTCCACATGGAACAACTAATGAAAGAAATGAAACTATAGCAATTTGGAAAGAAATATATGCAATAGCAACTCAAGAACTATATGGAATGGTAGTTTCCCATGATCAGATAAGAAAATACATGGCACTGTACTTTTAGTTTATATTTTTAGCTTTCAGCATATAGTCTCCATGAGATCAATCACAAATAAGCTGTCATGCAACTGTAAGAATGACAGAACTAGCTTATGTCAGCTACAGTGTTGTGCTACCAAAAATTATCATTAGGAGACAGAAGAATGCAGAATGTGAACAGAAGTCCTACTGAGTACATTGAACCTTCTTGCATAATTGTCTCGATCCATAAAGGAGCATCTAGATTTCATCAATTTGCAATAGCCAACATTGCCCCACTAAAAGGTCAGATTGTGTCATCAAGTGACACTGTCGGGTACAGTGATGATAAGTTACTAATTCCCGTAATTTTCCTTCCTGATCATCTCTGAATTGCAATTATTTTTAATAGATGCAAGACCATACCTAATGTCATATTCTTAGCATATTAGAAGATATTTGCATATTAATTTCAGAGTGGGTGTATTCAAATAGGCTGAAAAAAAGGCAGATAATTTGTAACACCAAAAAGGTTCTGAATAAACCACTTTAGCATAATTGTCTCTGTTTAAAAATTAATCTGACAAATTAGTCTTCAGAAAAATAAATCCCATTTATTCCAGTGAAAATATAAAAATAAATCCCATTTATTCCAAAACAAATCCCATTTATCCCATGAAATCCCATTTTTTGCAGCAAACTTATCAAATACCTTACCAATTGTATTCCCCTTCCATTCAATTCTTTTTTTGAACATCAGGTCTAAAACTCACATCCAAATGCAATACCAATTAGCTGCATGAACACAAACACATAAAACCAAGCATACACAAAATTAGAGAAGAAGCAAATTAGAAATCTGAATCTAGTTTTCTATAGCATAATTATTGACAATCTAAACAGCAAAGCATCACTGCATCCAGGTTTTCCCCCCTTAAAATATGCCACAGTAATGGGAAATACACTTGTAACCTGAATCAAATCACAAGGAACAAAACACAGGGTGAATTATTATTTTTTTTCCCTCTGCCGCCCTGCCTTATTCCATCTGTTTTTCATACTTAACCAGCGCTTCTCCTTATTTTGCAAATGCAGCTACATTCAGGGCTGCTGGGGGTTCATAGGGGTTCAGGAGAGCCCCTAGCTAAGATTCTGTGGGTTCAGGAGTTCAGTTCTGAGATTCCGCAAATCCTACTCCTGGCTGGCCCTGCCCTGCCCACCCCGCCCCTCCCAGGAGTCCCCATGTGGCCCATTTTTGATGCAGGTAAATGCAGGGTGTGCATGGAGGTTCAGGGAGAGCAAAAAACGGGCCTCCTGGAAGTTTGGAAAGACTGGAAATGGGCCTGTTTCTAGCTTCCAGAGAGCCTCTGGAGCCCAGGGAGTCAGTTTTCGCCCTCTCGGAGGCTTGAGGAAAGCCTCCCAGGGAAGGGAGGGAAAAAATGCCCCCCCCGCCATGGTGTAGGAGGCCGACAAGGCCATGCCCATCATGGCCACACCCACCCAGCAACTGGGCAGAGAACCCATTGCTAAAATTTTTGAAGCCCACCCCTGGCTACATCACACATTGTGAATAAGGAGGGACAGGAATATCTACTTGACACTTGCTCCAAAGTAGCTAAATTTATCATGTCTTCCCAATAGTACTAAACTGCTTGAGGCTGAGAATTCGCTAGGGCCAGGCAGTCAAGACACTCTCCGTTCTTGGCACTTCACAATCTATTCAAACCTCTTCTTATTGTTCTCTCTACAAAGTTTTTTAGTAAAACCTCATGACAAGGACAGATAGCATTAACAACACTTCACTCATGCGCTTGCTGAAAAATATCTCAACAGTTCTACAAAAGACCATTTTAGTTCGGACAATGACAATCCTTAATTCTACATAATAATCCTTTAACTGAAAATGTTCCATCATACCTACCTTTACATTGTTCCTCTTGTACCAGAGGGATTACAGAATTATCTGACAAAAGTACGCTCAATTAAATCAAGACTCACGTCAGGTCCATTGAAAATACCCAGGTCCAAATTAATATCTGGTGGCAAAGCTCTCTTGATTGTATCTTTTTCTATTTTAAATGTCATTTAGGAACAAACAGCCTGAAGTTATTAGGCAGATCATTCTGAGATCTCAATATGATAGATGTGCTCAGATGGGTTGTTCTTAAACTGAGCATATCCTGAGGTTAATGGAGAAATTTGTAATTGCTTGTTTGTGAGTCAAGAATCTGGTTTAAGACATTTGCATAAAACAACAGAATTTAGGATTTCTTTGGCGATTAATGACATTATTTGAGAGTGGGAAAAGTGCTAACTGGGTCAAAGTCTTTAAGAACTACTGGCTTTGATACAGTATAAGAAAACATAATAATAATAATAATTTCAGCTCCTACCAAAAGACCACATTAATCACATCAAATACTGTGTGAGGAAAATT
The DNA here is from genome assembly GCA_004320025.1 of Laticauda laticaudata. Taxonomy (NCBI): domain Eukaryota; kingdom Metazoa; phylum Chordata; class Lepidosauria; order Squamata; family Elapidae; genus Laticauda; species Laticauda laticaudata. Next base: position 34,635 of record BHFT01006254.1, read on the forward strand.
TCTATCCCTTCTCCTAAAAAAAAATCCAAAGAAACAAAAACCAAGGTACAATTGTTTTCAATATACAGTACAATAGCTTACATAACTGTAAAAACAATAGAGATCAGTGTTGAAATATGAAATTACAGGACAAATCAAAGGATAAAGCAGATTATCTCCAACTGTTTATTTCTTGTCATCTTCTGTCTGTTCTAACCCATCCAAAATGACTTACTTCCTTCTTTTCTGTGCCTATGATGTTCCTGTCAGCTATTTTTTATAAACGTAAGTATATAATCTGAGACCCATTCATTTTGAAAGTGCCATATTTTGTTGTTTTTCCCCCAATGAAAATATTATAGAAAATATTATTGTTTATTATTTATTATAATATTCAAAATTTGATTTGTTCAGTTCATATACTCTTTGAAATATAAATCCGAGCATCTTATCCTCCAATTTAAATTAAAAAGTTTTCCAGTGTTCAGATTTTTAGTTTGTCCATTCATTCACTTTCTTCTAAGTTGCTAATGATGGCTATACAGTACATGTGTTTCCCCATTATAATCAATGGTTAGATTGGGACTTTTTGAGACAAATACCTATGTGTAGCTCACATGGGTCACCTTAAGTACAACCCAAGAGTTCAAATGATTGTTTTTGAATGTTGACGCCCTATTCTATTTTTTTGTTTTGTTTTTGGATGCAGCCAACTTTCCAACTGTGTTTTTTTTCTGATCAAAATCCACAAATTAATTAACATAACTGTTTAATTAAGTATTAAAACACATATTGCTTAATTAATTATTTGATAATTAATTAACATATAATTAATTCACAATTACCTGAATTAAGTTTGGAGTGCATATTGCTTGATAACAATTTATCATTAATTATTTAATTAACAATTCATTAATTAACAATTACATAAATTAAGCGTGGAGTGCGAGGTTTCAGTGGAACAAGGCTACTGTTCTCCACATTGCATCCAACTTCCTGGTTGATCTTTGTTACTTCCACTACCTGCATGCACCAACTTTGAGTTGAGAATTCTGAAGAAGCGCTTGGAAGAAAAATGATTATTTCTTAACCTCTTTGGGGAGTGCCAGATTAACACTGTCACAGTTTCAAAGGGTGTCCAAAGGTAGGCCACTTACAGAAACCACCAAGCTTCCAAATGAAATAACACTGAACTTAATTTCTACTTGTGAATTCCTTATATACTTTCCTTCTTCAAGCTAGCATCCTCCAGACTGGATAGGAATGATTTACGAAATCTGGTTTAACAAATCTGGAGGTCATTATAGATTGGGAAAATCTGCTTTATATTCTGATCAACATTCTTTAAACATTTTTTTGAATGCAAGAAGTGACAAGTGAATAATTGTTATTTTAAATGAATTTAGGCTACCTACTGTATGCTCTGTTAATTTGTGGCTATAACTTCTCACATTGCTGTAACATTCCTACTGATTTCACAGAACATTGATGGAAACTTTAACCTACAGAACATTAAGGGAAGGTTTTCAAGCTGGGAGAGCCACTGTATATAATGAAGGTTGCAGGTTTATTTTGTTCTTTTTTTAAAATATTTTTTCTTCAAAATGCTCAATTGATTTTCTATTGAGGTTTCCACTTTAGATAATCAAAGTACAAGATTGCTGTTGTGTCAGTTCTTTCAGATAAGTCTTCTTGGGGGGTTTTCTTCTTCTTCTTACATACTGCATCCTTTTAGTGGAAGCAGTAATCTTCTTAAGAAAGTGCCTTCTGAAAAGAAACACTTCCTAAAATGTTTGAAAATTATATTCCCCAAATTGTTCTTGTGTCAAACGATAAGAAAAGTGACTTAGGAAACATTCAAACATATTTGAATGTTATATACAGCATGAATTTGTTTTATACTGTCTATAGCAAGTTGACAACTATTACCAACATTATAGCTGACACCTTGACACTTCAAACATGCATAGCATTACAAAATATCCTGAATAAAACTGAGCAAAGTCAAGCTAAATGGACAAGTTCTTGTAGGTATTTACTTCTTTTATTCTTTAATGTCATGTCTTTGCACATATTTGGAGTGCTGCAAAATATTTTACACTGTCATTTTCATGTCCAAATACAATTTCTTTTGGTTTATGGGTTCATTTCTTCATCAACCATGGAAACTGGAGAGTTTCCTATCAGGGTTAGTTGCAACCAAGATTGTAACAGAAACATTAATTGAGATTATCTAACTACCGTTGTATTATTTTTAACTCCACAAAATAAAACATGACAGGGATAGTCAAAACTGGACAAAAAACAGGAGTATTGCATTTTTCTTGCAAACATTATGTCTCTATCCTGGAGGATCTATCAGCCAGTTTGCCTTTTAAAAAAAGAACAAAAAGGACTGAGAAAAGAGAAGAGGTGGATAGGGAAGTGAGATTCCAGGCTCAGTCATAAATTTGTGTCAGCCTATAACCAAAAGCAGAAAAATGTGGAAATTACTATAGTAGCCAGAAGGTGAAATAACTGTTCTGCATCAGGAACATGCACACATTTCTTCAATCTGGTTTATTATACTGTATCATTTGAAAAAGGATTGGGGGGGGGGGATGCTGTGACCTGTGGCTTTCATGTGTTGGTCATAGCATCAACTTCAATGGCACCAAAACCCTAGCCACTATAGAAAACTCCAGCCACAGAATTATCAGAGAAGCCATAGAGATTGAAAAAAGACCTGAAAGCATGAATAGAAGAGATGACTCCAGCAGACTGTCAATCATTTGGAAGCCTGCACTCTTGAACAGAAAGATCTCCACACCACAAGCCAGGCAAACACCTGGGCACAAACAGACTCCCCCTGATACCTCCAGCTCAAACACACCCCAACCAGGCACCCAGATGAAACCTAGCTTCCTAACAAATGATAGCCATCCATTTACTCAGAGCCAAGCTGCACTAAAAGCTTCCAATACAGGAACACAATGTTGCCAGCCAATCAAAGACACAAAACAGACAAGAAGATATTAGAAACACCAATCAAGCAGAACACAGCAAACTCCAAGACCAATAAACACAGACCAAGACTCCCAACCAATCAGGATGAAGAAAAAACCATTCTGGCACGCTGTAGGCCAGCACCAAATTTAAAAGATTCTGGCCACGGCGTCATCTCCAAACAGAAAACAACTGCTGTATTAACCTTGGAGAACTTCTGTTAGTTTGAATACACAACAAAGAGCAAGATAGACTGACATGCAGAATCAATATCAGATAGATTACCACGTTTCTCTATCATGGACAAAATCCGGATGCTAATTACCATATTTTATGAAATGAGACACTTCTACAGGGAGAACAATGAACCAATCTTATTTATATTGCAATTCTTCCTGGCATGAAATCGGGTTTCAGTGGCCAGCTTTACTGCCAAAGCCATCCATTTCCTCTCTCAACAAAGCTGTCAATGTATTTCACGCACAGCTCCAACACTTTACATAACATTAAGAAAACTGTTCTAAGATATGTTCCTTTCAACCCATTCGCATATGCTACAATTATAGATTATCTGCATAACATTTCAATCAGCAAAAAAAAAAAAGCACCAAAGCAGCCTCCCTGGTGGTCTTAAAACAAACACGAATTCTGCATCCATTTCTAAGCAGTTATAACTACTTCTGAAAACAACCCAATCAGTACCTACATTGATTTTGTCTGCATTTTTCTGATAAGAAGGGCCCATACATAAATCTTTAGGCAATCCTGAGATCCTGAATGTCAGCAGCAGTAATCTTCTCGTTGCATCTTTGTTCTGCTGTGTCACCAACAAAGCAAATAACATATTTTCAAATGCCATTTCTGGAAGATACTCATTTATCACAATCAGTTTTTTAAAAAACTGGTAAAATGATAGATAACCAAGAAAAAAAAAACCTCTGAAATTATCTTTGACAATACTGTCAAACAAATGTATTGGCTTTTAAATATACTTCAAGGACTGAATGTAACTTTTCAAATGAGATTTCAAAGAGATAAAAAGACATTCCTGTCATAAGCCAGCAGCAGTTTAAATGCAATCACTTCTAAGTTCATCCCAATAGGAAATGACACATTTCAACATCCCCACCAAAGATAGGATAACAGCATGATAAATTGAAAAACATCAGATGAACTTAACATTTAATGTTTAATTCTCACTGGAAAAAAAGAGCAAGCTTGGATGTGAGAAGTTCAACCTACATGCAATGGGTTCTTGAAATTTCTTCTTGAAAAAATTATCTGCACACAGAAGCTTAGCATGATCACGGAGAAAGCTAAGCCAGTTACATTTAACAACTGGCCTGTGGCCCTTTTGGAGACATCTCACTTTAGATGTGGTTAGGGTATGGTGGCCTACCAGTTAAGACACTGGACTTGTTGACCAGAATGTTGGCAATTTGAGACCCAAGCACTGCATGACCAGGGAGCTCCCATCTTCACTCCAGCTCCTGTTCGCCTAGCAGTTTGAAAGCATGCAGATGCAAGTAGATAAATTGGTACCACTTTGGCAGAAAGGTAAGAGCGTTTGATGCATTTCGGCATATAGTCATGCTGGCTACATGACCACAGAAAATGTCTTTGGACAACACTGGCTCCCTTGGTTAGGAAATGAAAATGAACACCACCCTCTAGATATGGACGCAATTGGACAGGGGAAATCTTTACCATTTTAGTAGATTAGATGATTCCACTTTGTTCCCCCCATTTAACATTTACCATCCTGGTCCATTTATATCGAATTCTTTGTTAATGTTTATCTTTTAATTCTCAATGCTGAATGTTTTAAAGCTTTTAATGTTCTTAATATTTTATTGTGTTTTTATATTGTTATAAACAGCCCAGAGTTGCTTGACAACAAAATGGGCAGCATATAAATTTAATACAAAACAACAACAACATGCAAGGTCGCTCTGTTCAAAGAGTACTTACTTTTTCTAAGAGTTGAACACTTAGCTTTTGAGTATTTACTGCCCACCTTCCTATTCTCCGCACGACCCCGTCCCAAGTAGTCTCCAGAGATTTCTAAATATTATATTTGGATTTTAAAAAAAGATCACTGTTATTACTCAACATTGTAATAATATTTACTGCATTAATTTAATTTCAAATTAATTCTCTTTCTCCCTCTCCTGCTTTTTCTTTTGAAGGAAACCTCCAGCAAGAAGGCAACCTATAACTCAGCAGCTATAAACTACCTTGCCCGTGGCATAAAAGAAGTTGGACAACCTGGCCTTCCAGCCCAGATTTCCAATTCCACTGAAGGTGCCTCCACAAACAGGTTGCCTGGCACAGTCTCCGTTGCTGTCATTGTTCCACATTAGTATCCTGAAAAACAGCTCTTGTCAGAAATGTGTGTCTCGCTTGTCGATCAATGGGCCATAGGGAAAAAATTACAAAGTGAAGGGAATACCAGCTATTGTGGTACTAAAACAGGAAAGAAGTCAATAAACACAAATCCACTTAAGAAAGCAGGCAGGTAAACCCTTCAGTAAGTCTAGCTTTACACTATACATCGGTTCTACAGAGGGATGCTTAGAAAACATTAGATGTCAAGTATTCAGTCCTACTGTTTAGTTCTTCACATCTATCCTAATCCAACCTTGGCTTTACTTTGCTTTTTACTTTAGTTTGCCTGTTTTGACCGGAGCGATGGGACTTCAGATTTTTAGACTTCTATCAGAAACAAAACAAAACAAAAATATCCCTTGGTGAATGCCCAAAACTGGAAAAATGAAGATACCCCTACAGAAAGTTGATGCTTTATAGGAATGAAAGTTTAAGTTTTGTAAACCAAAGAGAATGGAATATAATAAACAAATATGAGATGATATGAATGCATGAGTCTAAAAGATGGTTGTAAATATGTATAATATTGTATATAAATGTGTATAAATGTGAATAGAAATAATATGCAGCTAACACTATACTAATAATATAAGGGAAAAAGGAAGTTAACTGTTATGTGTATCTCTATACTACAGCTTGTATGGCCAAAATGATGGCCAAAAAAGTCACACTGTTCAATTGTTTTTAATGTTTATTCAATAAAATTTATTTAAAAAAAAAAATCTCCTGCCTTCTCATTTCTTTTGTGGGTTTTTGTTCTTACTAGATTTATTTTTGTGCTAGAGCTACTCCATTATTATATAGGCATGCTTAATCCAGCATTCTATTTCTTTATCAACATTGTACTGTAACTATCACACACACTTTGGATACTTGCCATTTGTGAGATACAGGCTGAACCTGAATGTGAATTGTTATTGTAACAAATGCAGGATTTATTTTGTAACTCCTGTTTCATCAGGCATTTTATGTTTACCATTTGTATTCTTAAAAAAATCCAGGGAAAAGTAATATACATAGTCCTCAACTTACAACTATTTTTGTTTTGTGACTGTTCAAAGTTACAATGGCACTGAAGTGACTTTTGACCATTTTTGACATTTACAACTGTTGTAGCATCCCTGTGGTCATGTTCAAACACTTGGCAACTGGCTGATATTTATGACGGATTCCCTCATGTGATTCCCTTTTGTGACCTTCTGACAAGCAAAGTCAATGGGGAAGCCAGATTCACTTAACAATGGTGTTTCTAATGTAACTGTAGTGATTCACTTAACAACTGTGGCAACAAACATCATAAAATGGGACCAAATTCACTTAAACACTGTCCTGCTTAAAAATAGAAATTTTGGGATCAATTGTAGCCGTAGCTTGAAGAATACCTGAATGTAATACAGAGGAACCCTACAATAGTAATAGTAATAAAAGTAATAGTACTTATAGGTCCAATAGTAACAATAGCATAATTAGTTCAGGTTTTGCTAAGGATTCCATTATTATATGGTAGAACTATACGTTTCATGACAACTGAGAAACTCCAGCTGCTGTGAGGGCATAAATCAAAACAGCCCTTCTACAATAAAACATTCAGATTTGAGCAGGACTGGTTTTAGCAAAAAAAAAAAATAGTCTTTATTCAGGCTANGGTTTTAGCAAAAAAAAAAAAAAGTCTTTATTCAGGCTAAACGTATGTCTAATTTATAATGAGCTTGATTTCACTCAGCAGATTCAACTAGAAAAAGAAAGCAACACCAAAGGAATAATAAACTGCCTTCTGTTTTCTCCCTAAAGTCCTAGAAGCAAAATTACACAGTAGTTCAATAAAAATTAAAAATAAAAGATGGAACCCAAAACCAAGTTTTTACCAAGGAGGAAGACTAATGTTCTATCCATAATTGAGGTCCATATTCCCCTGGTTACACACTGTCTTTCAAAAGTTCTTAAGAAAATGTCTTTTTTTTAATGTGACAAGGGAGAAGCTAACAATGACTAGAGAATGTTTATATTAATATATTTTAATCGAATTGCAGTGAAATGAAGAAAAAATCAAATGTAGTTGTTTCTTACCTAACCCTTTTTAACATTTGAATTCCTTGTGTATTAAGATATTCAAAAGTTAAGCGCAGTCCTCAAGCTTAGTAAATTTGTACTGTACAATCTGGATCTGGTCTAATTGCTCCGGTTACCCCTTCGAGAAGCTAAAATTAGTTGTTTTCTGAGGCACCAATCTCCAAATGGAAACTACAGATGTCTGCCATGAAAAGCACAACATGTACCTCACTCCATAGTGATTTTGCCTTGTTTTGAGGAAAAGGGGTTTTATGTTTTGCCTCTCAGCTATCTCCTGCCCTCCCCACTTTTGCAGTCCTATTTCCAACTACTGTACCTTCAGCTATCCAAGCGGTTTCCTTAATTTACGCAGCTGAGAAGCAAGTGTGGGTGAAGCTCCACTGAACATGCTACCTGAAATTCCTCAACAGTCTCTTGGAAATGGCAAGTATCCAAGGCTGTAATTGCTTTTGGCATTTAATTCCATGGGATCCTATTATAGTACCGCTAAAATGTTCTGCTTAAAACATAACAGAGTGAAGAGGTGATGAGATGGGAGGGGTAGTTAGAAATCAAATTGCTTCATGGTTATGTTAGCACAAAAGATAATAGTGGGGAAAAGAAGAGGAGGAAGGTGTGTTGTATATGTTCACTGCCTTGAGTAATTTATAATAATAATAAAGGCAGACAAAAATAAAATAAAATAAAATAATAAAATGAAATCAAATAATAAATAAAATAAAATAACACTCAGACATATATGTTGCTTCACAGAGCTTCACAGCCCTCGCTGAAGAGGGCTGTTTACAAAGTCAGAATATTACCCCAACAATCTGGGTCCTGTTTTACAGAATGATTCAACCTTGAGCCTGTCGTGATCCAACTCCAGGTAGTAGGCAGAGTTCGCCTGCAATATTGCATTCTAACCACTGCACCACCACATATGCACAAAACATAGCATAATATAGTTTAACATAACATTTAAAAGAAATCACATATTTATGGGCTACACAGGAAATCTTCATTTACAAAGCAATGCCTCCTAGGTAAGGCCTGGGAGTAACTCATTTGTCATGGTATTATTAAATAATAATTAATTTAAAATATTTGTGTCAGTAAAGATGGCCACAAATTGTAGTCGACTCCTGGTGATCACATAAATGTATCAGGCATATTTAGGCAAAAATATGAAAATGGTTTGCTACTGTCTTTTAAAGGTATTTCCCAGGGACAGGGTATCAGCCCTAGATTTATTTATTTATCTTCCATTCCTGTGGATCTGCAATCCAGGCATTACTTAAGCAAACCATTATTTGCTTCCTATCCCAGAAAAAGATGATCAGATGCTGCTGCCCACTGAGAGACTATTTAGGACATACTGAGAAATTTCAAGAAAAAAAAAGTTTATCTTTTCAACGGACATCTCTTTTTGAGAAATAGGTGATAAGCGGCACTTGACAGTAAAAACCAATTACCCAGAAAGGTAATAGACTCCATTCACAGAGGTTAGACACCCATCTGTCATAGATGCTTTTATCTGGGCAACCTGCCTTAATTTAGAGATAGGACTTCATAGTTTAAATGGCTCCTTCTAATTCTGTGATTCTACGTCCTTCTCTAATCTTCATTTTCTGGTAAAACACAGGAAAAAAAAATCTGGAAAAAGGATGCACACCTAAGAGAGTTCCCATTCTGTGTTCTGAAAGTAATTTGTTATGTCTTCAGATTGTATAAATACTGTATATTCCTGTTGTAGTTCTTTACCTATGCCACCCCCGAAATGCAGGTCACAGCAAGACCAAATTACCCAACGTTTACAAGGTCTTTCTCTCTCTTGCATCAATGATCTTGTCACCTTTCAATTTTCTGGTGAAATCTCTTTGGAAGATAAACAGACATTTAGAGAAAACTCTGCCATGTCTGTTGTATATAATCCACAATAACCATGGCACATCAAATGATACGTACTTGATGTCATCTGATTTTACTGGGAATGGGCCTCATTACCTCTGATATAATGCTGTCTTACCTTGCATGGCTCAGCTACAGGCAATTTCTTCCTATGAATCTTGAGTGGGATAGAAGAATATATACATACACACTTATTGTGTTTATTTGAAATAACTTCCAAAGTTTTACACTTTACATTGTTGTATAAAAAGTCAGATTCTATGAATTTTTACCAGAACTATGTTTTAGCAATAATTTTATTACAAACATTTCCTGAGAGAAAAGGAAGATTAAAAATTTAAACGGGTTTGATCATTACTGTGACACACACCAAACCTGTCCACAAAATTCTGCAAAATTTATTTTTTCTTACCTTAAATGCTATTTAAATCATTTGCCCTGTGGTATTCTATGTTCTTGCAGTGTGCTCTGCTACTGATTTTTCTGTCACACAGCTTTCTCCCGTGGAGGCCTGGAGTATCTGCTTTCTTCAAAAGCATTTCATACAAAGCTCTGTAATTTGTTATTACTTGCTGGACATTTTAAAAGTTAATCAAAAATGAGTCCAGCTTCCCTAAGAAAATAATGGTGTGTTATGGTGGGTTTTTTTTTTGTTTGTTTCTTTCTTTCAGCCAAACTTTCCTATGTGCTTCTAAAGATGGTTTTCCACCTCTAGCTAAGATCAGGGTTGAGCTGCTGTGGTGGGGTTTGTGAGGGTTCGGGAGAACCCCTAGCTAAGATTCTGCACATTTTGAAGAACCCCCAAATCCCACTCCTGGTTGGCCTCACCCACCCCACCCTTCCCATCCTAGGAGTCCCCAGGCAGTGCATTTTGGATGCAGGTAAGTGCAGGGCATGTGGAGGTTCTAGGAGGATGAAAAAGTTCTGGGTGAGGGCCACTCCAAAGTTCGTGAAGGCCAGAAACGCGCCCATTTCCAGCTTCCAGAGAGCCTCTGGAGTCTAAGGAGGGCAACCCCCCCCCCTCCATGATACAGGAGGCTGACTAGGCCATGCCCACTATGGCCACACCCACATAGCAACTGGGCAGAGAACCCCTTGCTAAAATTTTTGAAGCCCACCCCTGGCTAAGATCATACAGTAGAGAGAGACAAAGCCTGGGAAAGTGCTGAAATATTCATAGGAGGAAGAAGTGAACCTTGATCCCCCCTAAACATGGGTTCATCTAGATTACACTGTGGCTACAAAGAAAGTATTGGCTTGGCTCCAGGATAACTGGGAGAGCTTCTACTTATCCATCTGCAACGTATACTCTTGCTTTTTCTGAATGAAATAAATAAGGCTTTATTTCACTTTTTTAAAGTAAAATTAAATAAAAATGTAAAACTAAATAAAAATTTAAAATGAAATAAATGTTTTAAAATAAAATTAAATAAAATTTTAAAATTATGTGATCAAAATTTTTAAAACTAAATAAATTTTGAAACTAAATAAAATTTAAAATGAGATTAAATAACATTTTTAAACTAAATAAATTTTATCACTAAATTAAATTAAATTAAGTTTTACAATAAAATTAAAACAAGATTTGCAATAGAATTAAATAAAATTTTAAAATACAATTAAATAAAAAATTAAAATTAAATTAAATAAAACTTTAAAATAAAATTAAACAAAAATTTAAAATTTTCATTTTCATCTGCATGGCAGGTCCACAACATACTATGATTCAGATGATGGACCAGCCATCAATTGGTCATACTCTGGTACTGATCATCCATACAACCGTAGAGCTCCATAACCTCTGGAGTGGATGTTAGAAGGAAGGAAAATAATTCAAGCAAATATTCTTCTTTTAGTTTTCTGCTTTGTTTTGCCAATTAGAAGCTGGAAATAGAAAATCATATTGCTTGTTGCTAACCTGCCCTTCCTTCTTCGAAAGCAACAGTTGTTGTTGTTGTTGTTTTTTGCAAAAAATTTATTTGGGTTTTCACAATACAGAATACAAATAAAATATCTTTTTTTGAGAATAGCATGGTCCCAGGTTATCACTTCTCCATACAGACACAAACTCAGATTTCATATTCGTCTTGTTTTCTATTCCATATCTTATTACCATCTTACCAATTTTCTCAATAATTTTTCCCTTCCCTTAGTTTTCTCAACCTTGCTTTTAATTATTCATTCCTTTCTAAATTCAAAATTTATATATTATAATTTCTAAGTTTAAATATCTAATATCTATTTCTAAGTTTCAATATCTTTCTAATTCATATTTTTACTTTTTGTCTGTCCTGTTTCAATTTCATATTTTCTTTTTTTCTATTTATATATATTTCTATATTCTATTCTAAATATATATTCTGATGTTTCCTCCTGTAGTTACTGATTGGAGCTATGACACGCTTGTATCTTTTTAATTTTTATCCATTCAATTCTATTTAACATCCATTATGCCTTTACAATTATAATGTTCAATACTAACACATAACTTCCAGTCAAATTCTGCCTTGGTATATCTTAAGATACACACTAAGTTCTTAAAGAGAAAAAATATAAATATAACAATAATAAAATAAAATACTTATTCTATTCCAATTCAGCGCTATCATTAATGTTGGTTATAAATTTTAACATCTTTAACATTTCTTTTCAATGGGATTATCATATCAACATTTTCTTTAATACTTTTAAATGAATAAACAGACTTGATATTACGTAAACTCAAGGTGAAGTTTGTTCCAAATTAATCTGGGCCAGTGTATCGTATTGGATTTGTGTGCAAGAATGTTTTGGGGCTATTCAAATGGTACATCCATTGCATTCCTTGTTGGATAAGCTATAATGTTCAGCTGGAAACATCATCGATAAATGAAGGAGGTAATAAATCGGTATTAAAGCGGGAACATCAAAAGTGCAGTTTGTAAAGTGTGGATGTCATTTACCTTTAAGGTCTTAAAAAAGAAAAAATAGGGACTCCATGTGATCATTATATACGGAATAGCTTTCTTTTGCAATTTTAATGAATAATAATTTTGGCAGGACACCGAGTTTGTCCCATATCATGACTTACAAAAAGAAATGTATGTAGGATAAGTGCATTATAAAAGCATAATCAATAAATTCCAAAGATAAACAATGTTGAGTTACATAATATTCCAACATTACTAAGCAATAGGAAATGAAATATATTCACATGATCATTCCAACTAAGAGTTTCATTAATTATAATTCAAGAAAATTTATGGATGTTGTCCTCTCAAGAGGAAAACCATCTATTTTCAGAATACATTCAGTATCACAGCCAATCGGTTTCCTTGGATGGTTTAAAGTGTAATAATTCGTTTTTTGTAAAATCAAATAATATATTACTTTTTAAACCAACTGTTACAATTTTGTAATTCAATATTATTTAAGGATCTAATGAGACATTGACAAATCTGAATTTTGAAAGCAAATACATTTGTGTCATCAGCAAAAATACATATTGTAATTAAACTTGATGCATTAGGAAAATCATTGACCATCTTAATTAAAAAACAATAGTGCCCAAGAATTGACCGCTTGTGGGTACACCGCATTTAATCGACAATAGATTTTTCCGAATTACAGAAATCAAAAACATGTAAATTGCTTTCGATCATGTTAAATAAACTTGCAATTAGTTTCAGAGCAGTTCCTCTTATACCATAGAAATGTAGCTTTGATAGCAATATGGAATGGTTAAGAGTATCAAATTAAGTGAATCTTAATTATAATCATCTTCACAATAATTAAGTGAATCACTGCAGTTGTTAAGTTTGTTGTTAAGTGAATCTGGATTTTCTATTGACTTTGAGTGTCAGAAGGTTGCAAAAGGGGATCACGTTGAACAGAAAAATTACTAAGTAAATATACATTAAGGTTAAGCTGCATTACATACAGTGTTTCTACTCTTGCACAGTAAAGAAAATATACTGTATAGACTGCATGTCTAAAGACAGACAATGTGGAATATATTCTGTTAAAGAAAATCTATTTTGTTCGAAAGTGGTTGTTTTAAGTAGTCATGTAATGTACTAAAAACAAATAAGCAAGAAAAAGCGTTTTAAATCTGTTATATTTGTTTTATTAAAAATGAAAAATCTGTTATTTAAATCGAGCCAGGTCCACCCTCCTTTTATCAGTATCGTGCGAAATTGTTGTTACATTAAAAAAAAATATCCTTTTCTTAATTCATGTTTTCTTTTCATAAATTGTTCCAAGGAACTTTCATTGTAGTGCAGACAAATTTATTTGATGAGACAAAATTGCTTAATAGATCTGGGACATTTTAATGCTTTCTAGGACCTACCAAGCAGATCATATTAGAACAACAATAAAGAAGATAAGCATTGATCCAGAATTAGTCATGCTTGGAATAAATCCATTGAAATCAATGTAATTTACATTTCCAATGTTTATTAGTATTATGGGTACCACTTCCAATTTGGCAGCTGGCATGGAGGTTAGTGGAAATGGAATCCTTTACTATTTCAATCCATTTTGGGACCATACAGCCATTAATTTTCTAGCCCTTTAAAAATATCCATTTTGTTCAACTTAGTATTTCACAATGCAAATTGTAAACACTATTTATGTTGGAATAAAATACAATTTCATAGAATTAAAGTCTTCCTATCTGGGATACCCTTCCAATAGCATCAGACTCCCTGCAATATTTTGTATAATTTTGCTTTAAAGGTAAAATAAAAGCTTAGGTGGCCAGAATCTTAGTAACACAGAGACAGTCAAGTTTTATGGAACGAAAAAAGGAGAGAGAGAGAGACAGACAGACAGAAGCAGAGAAACAGAGACAAAGAGATGGAGGGAGGGAGGGAGAGAGAATGAGAGAGTATGAGAACAGGAAAAAAAGCAATTGGGAGGATACAAATAAAAGGTGAGAACAGAAATCTAAGTAATAACTGCAAGGGCATCACTGCAGATGAACAGAAAACATAGGGAAAATTAGGGTTCAGTTTAATTAGAAAAACAGAAGCCCATATACAGCTTCATACAGTGCTCATAACAGCATAAAAGGTTACATTGGCTCAAACAATATTTTAGTCCAACTGGCTTAGACAAGAATTTGACCTGAAACTTTTTAAACACTGTGTATCTTCGTAGGCTTTCTATGAATTCAACAAAGAAAGGAAGGAGTAAATCTTACCTTTCCTATACAATTTCAGTTTTTCCATAATGCAGCAGATGCACTCTTCAAACATTTCCAGTTATTATTGCTTGAGCAATAAATATTAACTATGTAATCTTTACTTTCCCTAACTATAAAACTGGATCTAATCTAGTCCAATAATAAGATACTTTCAACTTCATCCCCACTCTGCCTGGTTTTCTTTCAAACTAAGCTCTTCCTTGGGAGAGCCAATGCGGCTTATGTGTTTTTTCCGGTGAGACCCCTCTATCAGGGCAACCTGATCTACCCAATTATGGGATGGACCATACTGCTTCCTCTTTTACCTTTCAGCCCCAATCCAGGACCCTTCGCAGGCAGTTGCTTTTGTGACAAACTATTTTTATGTTGAATTTCTATTTTTTACTGACAAAGAAATAAAGGGAGATTAGTATAGATCTATTTCAAGCTATTTAGCTCTCGTCACCTAGCCATACCCTTTCTGGGATTCGAACCTGGGCTACTTGCATATGCGGCTTATGGTTAAGGAACTGGGCCAGGAGAGGACAGACCAAAATGGAGCTCTCACCTCACAATCAGGAGACTGTAAGTTCAAACCTAGGTAGAGGCTAATAATTGGAACAGACTCTCCTGTTCGAGCAGGGGGTTAGACTAGATGACCTCCAAGGTCCCTTCCAACTCTGTTCTATGAAAGTTCAAGATCTCTCTTAGACACACAAGTCAATAAGATGATTTTGAGCCAGACACTGCCCCTCAGCACTAGACTAGAAAGTTGCAAAATATTTCACCAGCATGATAGATTACAATCTATATCCTTCAATGAAGAAGTCTTCATCCTATGGTGGATTGATTTGGGCTGATAATAAATTTTACCTTAATTAACATTTTCTACCCTCATTGAAATGTCTTGACTAGATTATCTCAAACATATTGATCTCTTCTGTCGCGATGGTGTCAACAAAAGAGTGGCACAGATCTCTGAACTTCAATGTAAGCAAAATTATACTAAGCACACCAGTATACATATGATGTTTCATTTTCTTAGGGCAACATTTATGCTAGTTACATGTCAGAAGCCAGTTGCAAATTACTTCCTTACTGTTGCCAAGAAAGTTATATGGATGTTTTCATGAAAAGTGAAGCCCAACCTATAGGAGACTTAGCTTTTCACATGTATCGGGGATGATCCTACTCCTCATCTACATACATGTGGCTTTAGAAATCATTCAGATACATATACATATATATAGAAAATATAGAGAACAACCAAAATACTACATAAATATATTTCCAAATCAGTATTGCTATAAAGATAGCCATTTAAATATATTACTCTACTGTGGCCATATTTAATTCTATTATATAAAATGACTAATATCTGTAGGATTGCTTTTGATGACTTGCTAATTAATAATGAAACATTTGTTCATTTCTATGTAATTCTATGCTGTCTTCTTTGAGAATTATCACAGGCTGCAAAATGAATTAAAGCCGATATTTAATTAATGTGTTTTAAATCCCTGAGGGATAATGTTATCTTGCCTGTCCCCCCCAAAAATGTAATAGAAAATATCCTCCTGTTCTATATCTACTTAACTCCTAAGTATGTTACTTAGAAATATAGAATTTTACTTTAAGCCGACAGTTACATCGCAAATTTGCTCACTGTGTTCAACAGATCAAGATGAACTAAAGAGAGGGATAGACATTCCCTATTCCAGAAACTTCTCTGCCCTGACAGGTTCAAACTTTAACCATTCAGCAAAAAGAAAGATGAAGAAACTTTCTAGGCTTTGCTGGCCCTTGTTGGTTTATGAAGCTGACACATCTATCTACGCCTTTTGGCAGGTTAAAGCTTCAGCAACCAGACAGGTGCAGAAATAAAGATTACATACACATGTTTGCTTTTCACTTGGACGATACAATAGGCTATATCGTAAAAATCATTCTAAGACAAAGATGACAAGAAGGCCTGTGTGGGCATCTGCTGAAGAGGTCTTTTCAATAGTCTGTTTTACTAATACTTGTTACCTAGTGTTACATTTTGTGAACAACCCTGAGATCAAACAACTGGTACCACGTGAGCTTGGCCATATTGCGTGAGTAAACACAGAACTATAAAAAATATTTTTTAATAAATATATTGGTTCGTTCAGAATCCCTGAACATTACATCTGCTGGCTGAGAATGATGGCAATTGCATGTATCACACCTGGAGAAGATTAAAGTAAAGTAGACTCTGGCAAAGCAGGGGGAAAAAAGTAGAATTTTGTGAACAAATAATCTTTCTTATACTTGTGATTTTGTCGCAATCTTCAGAAACTCTAAAATACTAATATTGTGTCATGACTGCAAAGGAATCAAATCTTCCTTTTCAGCTTCAGAGAAAGATGGAGAGATGCCACTCAGCTGTTCTCAAGGTCTCTGTGTACATTTTTCTATGTCTCTTTGGTTTATTTATTTATTGGATTTTTATGAGAACTCTATGCTCTTTGAAAATGATTAAAAAGAGTTGCTTTATATTTCAGGTGAGCTAGGCACCTATTTGTTGTTCACTAAAGAAGCCCAACTTGTTTATTTATTTTTTTCTAGAAATGCACTCATTAAAGGTAATTCCAGTCTTAAAACATTGCTATCTTTTCTTTAAGAGAAAAGCCAGTGGAAAATTTGGCAGGTTTCTGGAAAAAACATGGTTTCTAAAGTGAGTTGGAGTCAGATGTCATGTTACTGTCCCCATTCATTCAAAAGCACCTCTCTGGTGTCAAGTCTTAAATGCTGCACAAAGTGACTCAATGGATCCTGAAGTTTTCAATTTGCATTCTATAAAAAGGAATTTGAGCTGTGCAGTATCATGATGACAATATGTACTGTTGGTACAGTATAAATAGTCTTGACTTATGACTACAATTGGGATTCGAATTTCTGTTGTTGTTGTTGTTGTTGTTTTATACTTTATTCATTAAACATGAAATTCAGTCAACTGAACATTCAAAAAATGCACCACAAATACCATTGACTGATTCTAATGGTTGATATGGGTTGCTGCCAGCGTCCTAGGTATCAACCAAGTACCTTAAGATGCACGATGTTCTGAATAGTGCAGTTTTTTGCAATTCCACTGGTGTTATTGCAGGAAGCTGCAATTTCTTTATGTATTTTATAAAATTCTTGGGCATAGTACCAAGTCTTATTATTACTATTACTATCACCATTATCACCATTATCATTATCATTATTATTATTATTAGGAGGGAAAGAGAGACGCACATACTTGGCCCAAAATCACCCAGCTGCCTTTCATGGCTAAGACAAGACTTGAACTCAGAGTCTCCTGTTTTCTACAGTCTCCTGCTTTAACCACTAGACAACATTTCTAAGCAAGGCAGTTGGTAAATGAGTTGTGCCTGATTTTATGATTTTTTTTGGCCATGGTTGTTAAGTGAATCACTAATCACTAAGCCAATTCAATTCCCCCCATTAATTTTGCTTGTCAGAAGTCAGCTGGCAAAGTCATGAATGGCAATCAGATGATCCCAGGATATTTCAACAGTCATCAACACTTGCCAGTTTCCAAGTGCCCAAATTGTGATCACATGACCAGGGGGATACAGCAATGATCATGTGAGGACTGGTCTTAAGTCCCTTATTCAGTGCTATTGTAACATTTTAGTCAAGCAGATTAACAGAGTTGGAAGGGACCTTGTAGGTCATCTAGTCCAATTCCCCCACCCAAGCAGGAGACTCTACACCATTTCTGACAAGTGGCAGTCCAATCTCTTCTTGAAAGCCTCCAGTGATGAAGCTCCCACAACTTCTCTTTATTTCCACGTTGAATCTATTCTTGATCAGTTTCCATCCATTATGTCTGGCCTTCAGGTGCTTTGGAAAATAGCTTGACCCCTTCCTCTCTGTGGCAGTCCCTCAAATTTGGAACAGTACTGTCTTGTCTCACTTGGTGACCTTGAAAACGAATGCTTGCAAATCAACTATTACCTGTACTGAATATCTACTTTAAATTTGCATGATACAGGGGAGTGTTAACCAATAATGGATTAAATCTATCAAAATTACCCTCTTGGCAGACATCGCTTCATCAGTATGAACCAATACATTAAAATATCCAAGAGTAATACTGAGATTTTTCAGACCGTTTCATTAAAGTAGATATTTAGCAAAAGACATTAGCAAAGAATTATAAAGATGATAAGGCTATTACATCTGTAATCATCACAATCTTAAACTGAACTGCAAAAGGAATTGGGCAGACTTCATTAGATCAGATTCTGGTGCTATAAACAAGAACTGTGCAAGACAAAGAACAAGATAACCCTACAAGTTGACCAAGGCTCATCCTATGTGATATTTGTGAGCCCAAATGCATTAGTAGATATTTAGATTTGGAACAAAGAATGCCTGCCAGAATTGGGAATGGACAAACTAAAGCATTTTCCATAATGCTTAGGGACTGAAATTATTGGATTCTATTTTAAAAGCATTGAATGGTCTGATTAATCAGACTTCACGCTTTCATTACCAAATTCTGTGATCACTGTGTTTTTTTGCCAATGATGCCTCAGGAGGCTATAGCTAGTATTTATAATACCCAGAATCTATTTTTTTCCCCCATGGTTTGGGAAGAATGTTTTATCCTTTGACTTTTTTTCAACCTATCTGCCCATCCATTATTTATTAATTTGTTTTACTATCAGTTTGATTTGATTGCTTTAAGTATTTTTTTTAATTTACTCCTGTATACAAACCACACTGTACATCAGATTGTACATCACCACAAACCATCAGATTGTAGGTGGCTTTTAAATGCGGTACTATGTATCGATAAACAAACAAGATAGGAAAGTCATTCGCACATGAATTCAGCAAAAAGTGAGCAAAGTGATTCAGAGTCTTACAAAAAGCGGTAAAACTAAACCTTCTCAGAGGCATCAACCCAAGAGAGTCTCAAGACTCATCCGTGACACTGAAGATATAGTGGAAATGAATAAGTCAGGGATGACTCATGGTGGGTGGAAAGATTGGTCTTTCGCAACATCTTCCTGCTTCAAATTGCTAGGCTCAAACTATGTCTCGGAGACAAAAGGGTATCATCAAAGTTGAGTTGGCTTCTACCATACTATTTTCTTTTCAAGGAAAAGAGGAGATTCCACAATTGTCTTTTCAGTTCTCTGAATATTCAACAGAGGAAACTTAGCGCTATCTTTCTGAAAGATACTCAATTGTATGGGTAGGATATGTGCCCTTCTACATAGGTCAATGTTGTGTGATTAGGGATATATGCATATGCATACCCCAAATGTGTTACACTTAAAACCATCTCGATTACAGTGTGACACTATCTATGCTGTAATTAACTCTTTTTATCACTCTAAAGACTTTGCTTAAAATGGGTGTATTAAAGCCACACATATAACACAGCAGTTGATGTCAAGTGCTCAAATATGAGAGTTGGCAATATAAACATGGCCCAAACAGGTTGCCATGGCTCCAAATCTCATAATCTACAGACCAAATCTGTAGCACTCAAAACTGGTACATTCCTTTTTTGCACAATGCAACACAATCCCTCCACCCACAAATATAAATAGGAGCAGAAAAAGACCTTAAGAACCAGTGGAACTGCCTATTCTTTGTCTCTTTGAAAATGAATTTAGATACACCCACATGAAGCGGCAATTTCCCAAACTGTAATAATGAAATCAAAAGTATCAGCCTGGTAAATAGGTTAAACTGGCCACATTTCTTTGACAGCAGAAAGTCTGGAAAGGAAATCAAACATTCAGTGGAACACATGCAATCTAACAACCTGCGTTCAAAAGTACAGCCTATAGGCAATCTCTTTGGCTCTTCGAAAAGAACTATGTTTATCCATTTGAACAGCTTGGAACAGTGTAGCTAAATCCTCCCACTTACTACAGCTTTCTCTGCCTTATTTGTCAGTAAGTGAGTAAGTTAGTTAGTAAGTAAGTAAGGGAGGAAGGGAGGGAGGGTGTCCTGGTCTGACCAACAATTCTGTCACTATTACTCTTTACTCCAGAATTGAACCAATCTACTGTATTAGTCATTTAGAGAAAAACTGTTCCTAGTTCCAGACTTTTTGGAGGTAAAGGAAATGAAGCTACTTCTTGGGAGCCACTTCTTGGGAGCCACACTGGAACAATCTCTCTGTAGGAAACAGGCTGGTTGCCTTGTGATGGTTCTCAAAAGGATACTGAAACTAGAACAATTCTAAAGAATGTTTTAACGAGACTGGGCTTTCATTTTTGCTTTATTTTGTTCTGAATTTGTGTCTAAGGCAGTTTAATGTAACATATGGTCTTCCAGGGTCTAGTTTGATATCTTAACCACTACACCAAAAGGTTCCCTTAACAAAGAAATAGATATTGCTATTTCACAAACTATTAGTCCATTGTCCAGAGTAACTACAGGTACGCTTTCTAGCCAAAAGACTCACATTCTCCTCTTCTCTTCTTTTGTCTTTTCTCTCTCCCTCCCTGTCTCTCAGAATCCTTCCTTGTCTATATATGTGAACTTCTTTCTGCTTCTCCCACAACCCTAACCCAAACCCTAACTCTTGTTATGACAACTCTAAAACAGGAGTAAGAATGCTTTATGAATTGACAGTTAGATGATATCACACTGCTTACTGGCATGCAACCAAAAAAGACAATAGGTAACCTGTTGAATTCTTGTCCACAAAAGGATAGCATTGAGGAAAACATTTTAATTTTCTACAAGGCAGTTGAAGTGTAGATTAACACCACTGAAAAAAAATCAGATTTAGATTACAAATTTTTAGGCCCAAGAAAGGATAATCCATTTTAGGCTGATTAAGATTTTTAAGAGATTAATTTGTTCCGCCTGCATTAAAGTATATAGCTGAAAATTATTTCAATTAATTTCTTAAAGAATTTTCATTTGATTCAATGGGTGGCTTTCAATGGACTGGTTTCATTTTGATAGTCTTGCATGATTCATAATATTTTATTTTTTCAAAAATTGACATTTCTTGAAAATAAAATATCAAACTTTAAATCCTTCTCATACCCTATTTATGCTATGATATACACTGAAGATTGAAGGTTGTCTCAATAAATGAAAAGTATATTTAAAGTATTTCACTACATATAGTAAAATGAATTAAATGCTGAACATATTCCACTGTATTCACAGAGAACCAGTTTGGTCTAGTAGTGGTTAAGTCAACAAGGCTAGAAAGCAGAAGAATGTGAGTTCTAGTCGCTGCCATGAGTTATTTGTAAAAATAATAAAAGCAGGATACATATAAATAAATAAAATGTTTAGTCTCAGGAAAAAGAAAACCTATCTGTGTCCTTCCAGAAGTAAATCCAAACTGAATTCAATGGCAGCTAATCCTAGATGAATATAAAAGGGCTGCAACCTACACTCTTTATAAGAGTTAGGGGAAAAGATGAGGAAAGCAAAGTAAGGCAATATTCTCAAGCCACAATTTGTTTAGGCTTCTTTAAGGGAAGAAAAAAAGATAGCACCGATAAGATAAACTAGGAAAAAATGAAGAAATGTAAGAAAGAAAGAGATACACACATCATCCTGGAGAAAAGATCTGAGTAATGATTTATAGCTTGCAGTAAAACTATTCAATTGTACAGATTGTTTCTCTGTCCTGAAATCTGACTAGTCTTCCCCACCTCCAAATATCTGATTGCTCAGTCATATATAATTGAAGTTTATGAACAACAGACAAAATAAACAGCAAACGAAGAATCATTTTAAATTACTCATCCCTAATAAACTAGTTTTGCCCAATTCTTACAATTTGGTATTCCTAAACGGCAAGCTCTTTTCCCCTTTGACTTCAATCTTGTACAGTTGCATTTGTAATAATTTCTTTAAAACCATCCATGTTAAATAGAATTGCTGTCAGATTGTTATTTATTTTATGAAGTGACTGCAAATTCCAAACTTTATTCTGAAAAATGAATCACATTTAGCTTTTCTCACTCTCTGGTCCTGCAAGAGAAGCCGCCAACATGGTGAGTGCTGGCACTGGAGCAGGATCGAGAGGCTCCTTCAATCCATCCTGCCCTGGTGTCATCCTCTGCCCTCCAGACTCCTCCCCTCCTTTTGCGGGGCCTGCAGAGTCTTTTAGGGGGATTATGGACTGGAGGAAAGAGGGCAAAGATTCTGACGCTGGGGCTTCCCCATGGGTCCCTGGTCCTCTGGCATGGGCCAGCCTCTCTCTTCCCCCCCCCCTTTATTTANGAAGCTTTGAAGAAAAGACTGGACTGCCATCTGTCAGAAATGGTGTAGAGTCTCCTGCATAGGTGGGGGCTGGACTGGATGACCTACAAGGTCCCTTCTAACTCTGTTAATCTGTTAACAAGTCACACACACACACACACACACACACACACACACACACACACACAAAATCATCCTCTTCTCAGCAGTGCATACTAAGGGAGGTTTGCCAAAATGTTGCAGTTCAGGAAAAAAAATAGTTTAAATTTAGTAACTTGGATGCTTTTGTTTTATAAACAAAATTATGCAAATAAGTTAATTCATGAATTTGCTAACAAAATTACAAGTTTTGAGCAGATGGGTCATTATTTACAACTGTTTGACACAGATGGGATGCAAGCTCAAAGTATTTGCCAATTAGGTAGTGATAAAAACAAGGTAGACAAAAGATAAATTTTATATTGTTTTCTTCCTCCTTCCTCCATGATCTTTCATTGTTCACCTATCTTCTTGCATTTGATCCTCCTTTTAGTATCTGCTCCAATTTTGGAGAAAACAACCACGAAAAGCAACAGAAACCTCCCTCCTTCTCTTTATAGCAGCTTACTTCCCATGCATGACACAAGTGCATCCTGGGAAATGTGGTTTTCCCCAAGGGTACTCACATTGTTCTTAGTGGTCCATCCAGCTATAATCCCATATGAAAGCTTGGCTTCTGAAAGTAGGAAAATCACTTTTCTTTTATTTCTCCACGCTGGCTTGGCAGCAGAAGTGCTATAACCAGAGATAGAATACCAGGAAGCCTAAGTCGATCTCAAGCATAAGCAACCAGAGCCATTCATAAAGTCAGTAACTTTATTATCTACCACCTATGTTACAAGACTCCTATCAGACCATTCATCTTCCCTGGGAACAACCAGCTTCATGAATCTTGAGGAAGATCCAGCTTATAGCGTTTGTAGCTGTGCAATGACTCGAAACTAGGTCCTCACTTGACCCTTCCTTCCAGCCTAGTTTGCACTTTTCCAACAGTAGAGGCGTAAAGAACAAAGGTAGTTCAAATTAACTTGTGGCATTTAAGTAAGGGAATGGTAATTTTTCTTCTTTGAAATGTCCATTCAAAACATTGGAAATAAGAAATATTTCTGTAAAATGATGAACAGAAATGCTGATAATTCTTGTTGTAATATAAAAGCAAGTCTGGGAGCTCATCAGTGGTGGGATTCAAAATTTTTTACTACCGGTTCTGTGGGCATGGCTTGGTGGACGTGGTGTGGCTTGGTGGGCATGGCTTGTGGGTGTGGCAGGAGAACAATACTGCAAAATTTCCATTCCCACCCTACTCCAAGGGGAAGGTTACTGCAAAATCCCATTCCCACCCTACCTCACTAACCTGCTTTCCAACTCCATTCTCCTGTGCAGGGCAACCAAAGAAGACCCAGCCAATCAGCTTGGACTCGGGAAGCAGAGAATAGATGGGGGTGGGGCCAGTCAGAGGTGGTATTTGCCAGTTCTCCAAACGACTCAAAATTTCCGCTACCAGTTCTCCAGAATTACTCAGAACCTGCTGAATCCCTCCCCTGGAGTTCACCCATTCCAAATCAGACAGACGTTATATGTGAACCTGGCCATTCTGATTTATTCAACAAATCACTATTAAAATAAACTTCAATTCAGGGCAAGATGTATACCCAGTCATAATGATTTACCTAAGCATTCCGAGGTTCATACCTAAGCTGAAATATGAAATTATAATTCTTGGTGTTAAATACTGTGATGTACCTCAGTATTGTATCTGTATTCTGTATCTGTATTCTTCACTGATACAAAACCACATTTTCTCATATTTCTGCATCCTAATCAGGTTATCTAAAAAAAACAGAGCTGGAAAGTTTCAAAAGTAGTCCTTGGATGACTCAAAACAATGAGGATTTCCACTTATTAGTGCATTTTATCGTAAATACATTGCAACCAAACAAGCAATACTCTTGGAAAAAATACATGATATAAGCAATCATAAGCATGATTAAGTTGAAAGCAAATATTGCCTCACAGCTTAAAATGGGTGGATCAGGATTTAGATCAACTTTTTTTATAACTGTCTTTTGTTTTTTGTGAGGAACTCATGCACCTGGCAAATATAATACAGAACTGATATCCAACATTTATTTTACAAGGTAAAGATCCATCCTGTTATAAAACCCTGCAATGAATAGTGAGTTGGTGCTAAGCAAGCAACTGAATGTTGAAAATATTCAGACCCACAATAAACTAAATGCAATCCTTAGTTGTATTAACAGAGGGATACAATCAAGATCAAGGTAGGTACTAATACCACTCTATAAAGCCTTAGTAAGACCACACCTGGAATACTGAATCCAGTTCTGTTCAACACATTACAAAATGCTATATATCCGTTGCTAGAATGGGTGAAAAGAAACACAAAAACAGAATGTTCAAATAAATATATGTAAAGCTTCCTTCGGGCAAGCTGCTTGCCAGATTTTCATCACATTGTTATCTAAACAGGAATCCTGTTGAGATTTTTGCTATTAAATAACCAACTGCTGAGCAACAGTGCGTATGTGTGTCTGTTCGTTTTTTGCAGCTTTGTGAGTTGTACTGAGTCATCAGACTTCGGAAGAAGCTAATGAAATCTTTTACTTAAGCCTTGCCACAGAAAAATATATATGTATGTATATGTATGTATATGTATGTATATGTATGCTGTTCAGCTTCCTTCGGGTATTATCCCACGTCATTGTAGTTGTGCTTTTAAAGTTGTA
>BHFT01006255.1:0-13379 GCA_004320025.1 Laticauda laticaudata
AGCCGCGGCTTCCTCACCTCTCAGCAAGCAGAAGGAACTGGCTGCAGCCTCCTCCTCAGCCGCAGCGCAGACCTTGCAGGGGGAGAGAGACAGAGGGAGGGAGAGATCCTCTCGGGCCAGCGCCTTCCTTCAGAATGCGGCGACGGGAGTGCCTGAAGCCAAGTGTCTCCAGGGATCCGGTTGCAGGGAGGAGTCCTGACTGGCTGCACATGGCTGTGCCAAACGCCACGGCGTTCGTCGTGCAACAAGGGAGAAGGAAAAGATCTCCCGAACCCCAAGATGTTACCGTGCGCCCACCCGAGGATGCAAGGGGGAGAATTAAGTCACCCCCGAAAAGATGGCTGAGCCGTTTTTTCAGGGGTCAAAAAAAATATAAGGCCTGGCCTTATAATTTGAGAAACACGGTAATAAATCTCTGTAAATTTTTTAACATTCATCAGTACCTATTATTCAGCCATTTAACCACTTATATATGGGTGGTCTGGCTATTTGGAAGAGAGCTGCAGAAGAAGATATCAAAAAGAGTATGTTGTGAAAGAGTGGGTGAATTTGGTCTCGTCACATTAGACAATATAAATATTTTATGATGGAAAATCTTTTGAAGTGAGAAGTTGACAACTGGAAAAAAAATTAAAGGTGTGGAACTGAAAAATCTTCTATTTAAGGCAAGGGTGTTTATGGATCCTAAAATAAATTAGTCATTTTCATTTTATGATGGAATGTCTGCTGTCTACTCTAGTGCTTTTCCCAATTGGATTACAAAATAAATAGATAAAAAGGAGATATCCATCAAAGGCTAATTTTTGCAAAATATCTTTGTATTTTGGAATGGATGCTTCCACATCCAGAGGCATACAATGTTCAAATGTTTCCTCCTGCTTTTAAAGAGTGCCTGAGAAAAAAATTATTGCTGAGCCTGTGTCTTTTGGATAAAAAATATTTATCAAAGGCACTGAGAAAATCATGTGTTAGCTGTTATAGCTCTTTTGAAAGTGCATGACAAAGTGATACTTGAATTTCTCAATTCCTAAATGTTTTTTTTTAAACTGAAATATGTCAATACATTTTCCTCAGCCAGTTGAGAACTCTCTTTTAGCTTTGCTTTTAATTGTTGAATGTCCTTCCTCATCTATTTTCCCCTTATATTTTTTTTCATATGTCTTATATATATGTTTTAAGAAGAGAGATACCAAAGATCTATTTAAAGACCACACTTTTAAGATTAAACACAGATATCATTCCAATGAGAATCCACTCCCAAGTGTACAAACTCTGTGATGGTTTAAATATCTGATTAAAATAATACATATTTTTCCACTGTATAGTGATTAACTATTCTTGTCTTTCATCACATTGAATAATAGAAACTTTGGATTTCATGAAGAATTTTAATTTCACATTGCAGTTTTCATAGGTTAGCATATAACCTCCAGTATCTGAGAATCTTAGGATTAGAAGGTTCCATTAGGCTACCAAGTTCAACTCTTTTTCAGTTCAAGGATCTAGTTTAAATAGTTTCTGGATAGATGGCTGTTCATTTGTGCTTGAACACATCCAATGAAGAGAAGCCATCAATTCTTTTAAATAGAGGACTATATTTCCAAACTGTTTTTTATTTTTTGGACTTTCCTGGACTTCCGTCTTGAATTGATGTTGTTATAATTCAAATGTGCTGAATTTTGGAGATTGCAGTTCACAACTAGATGAGCTAACTCTACTGCAATGTAAGTTTACATTAACAGAAAGTACAAACTTCCCACCACCATTTTAACTGCTTGATCAGTTAGGGTGGGTCCTTCCAAAGTTTCTTTCTCTGACAGATAAGCGACTAGAGGCTCGTTCCTCTTTAATGTGACTGTTTCTTGAGCATCATCAAGGCCTCCTATCCCTCCTATCCCATCATCAAGGCCTCCTATCCCAAGGCCATCTATACATTTCATGACTACTAATTTGTAGTCCATCTTCCATCCCATTCCATTACTCCTCTTTAGCTTTATCTTACTTCTAATAGATCAACACATTTGTTCATCTCTCTGATGACATTTTCCATATCACTCAGTACTTATCCCTTTGTAGCTTTCGATTGCAATCTGCAATTTACATACTAAGCAAAGTACATGCTATACTAATGAGTTTCTGGCCCTCTGTGGTTTCTCATTTGTGACTCTAAAAGATTGCTACAAAATTGCTTGGAGAAACATAAAAGTTACATCTCATTTAGAGTACATATCCAGTTTGTAATACCTATAGATTGTATAAGGTCTAACATTACATATATAATTATCAGTAAAGTTTTGCCATACAAAACTTTTATGTAGTATAATAGCTGGGCATTTTGTATTGGTTGGGTTGTTTTTAGAACAGGGTTGTCAAAGTCCTGGCCCGTGGGCTGGATGCATTCAGTAAGATCTACTAGTTAGCTTGTTTATTTTTCTCCCAGCTATAAGAATAGCGATTTGCATTGCCAGTATGATTCAGTAAGGAGTTAAATATATGTGGTTCTTTCCTAAGGAATTCTTCTAACTTTTGAGAGGTCAGTCCTTGACAGAGTTTTTAAGGATATAATATTTTGATTCAGCATCTATATCCTAGAAAGCTTCAGGGAGATTTATGGAGAGAACAAGGATTTGGATAGCTACAGGGGTTGTAGTTATCTGAAAAAAAGAGTTAAAGAGGAAATGATATATGCAAATGTATTCTCCATGGAAAATTTTGCCATTTGTTATTAATTATCCTCCTTTTTCAGCCCCAAATATCACATTTATTCCATATTGCTATATTTTCCCTCACTTCCAACACAAGGAAATTTACAGGTCATACGGATACCAAATGAATAAATGTCATTATCTTCATTTTTCTTTACTAAGTTCTGTATTGTCTATATGTTCCATGGCTTTCACATTCCTCACAACAGCTATATTGTTTTGTATTCTGCTCTGTGTTTCATGCAGATAGGTATTTTCCTTTCCTAGCAACCAATCAAATGCTTCATTCCCTTGAAGAGGCTTTATAGGCTACGCATAAGTTAGGACAGTTCTTAGTATTTTGATAATTTTTATTAAAAATCTGCAATTGACATAGAATTGCAATTTCCAGGAATATTTGAGGAGGAGGTATAATAATGAAAGTAAATTAAGCCTGTAATATGGATGTACAAGCAATGAAACATACAGTATGATTAGTAATGAAAGATTCTTCAGGCCAATTATTATTCATCACACATTATCAATGTTTAGACATTATGTGGAATTAATTTCCTTTATGACCTTGAAAAATGGAGTTTAAGATTACAGAAGAGAATAAGTTTGGAATAATGGTTAAACGCTTAGAGTAGTAGAAAACAGAAGACTGTGAGAACTAGTCTTGCTTTAGGCAAAAAGCCAACTGAGTGAGTGACCTTGAGTCAGTCACTCTCTCTCAGTTTAAGACTGTGGTAAATGACTTCCAAAATTGTTGCCAAGAAAACTGCATGAATTTATCCAGGCAGTTGCTGAGTGTCAACATTGACTTGAAGGCCATCAACCCATTCCTGTCCCATGAGTAAAAAGAAGCTTGCCCTCATTCACCCTAATGCACTGGAAATGATACAACTCTCCTTATCAAGGAAGGTGTTAGGAAAAAAAAATCTGGTTTTCTCTGGAAAGTTTCCCTAGCTGAGTGCATAATCTCTGAAAAAAAAAGTATTTGGTAGGAATAAGGGGAAATAGAACAAAAGGAAGAGACAGTGGTACCTCAGTACTTAATGCTTCGAAACTCACAAAATTTGGTATTCAACGCATTTTGATGAGAAAATTTTGTCCTGATACTTATTGTTTTTTTGATACTCAATGTACAAACAACAAACTTGTTGTGTAGGTTGCCTCATGACTCGCTACCCTCTTCCAGCCAAAACAAAGGATGATGTGTTAGTCACATAGTAGCTCTTGCCCTGTGCACATCTCCTTGTGGTATCAGAGGTGGAACTCCCCCCACACCGTTGGAGCCATAGATGGCAAGCACGTGGCCTGCAAAGCGCCAGCCAAGTCGGGGTCCACTTATCAAACACATAAGGATTCTTCAGCATCATCTCTTCGCGATGGTCGATGCTGACTACAAATTCATGGTACATTGGATGCTTCAGGCAACGGCTCATCTTCAGATGCCCAGGTATACAATGCCAGTCACCTCAAGGAGGGCTGGAACAGCCTCATGGTGGGCTTTCCCATCCCAGACCTGCTGCCCAACGACACGCAAGTGTGCCCTACTTCATCCGGGGGATGATGCTTCTCCCTCACAACCTATCTCATAAGCCCTACACTCCAAATACCTCACCCATGAAGAGAGGATCTTCAACTACAGGTGTTCAGGGCAAGATGGGTGGTGGAGTGCCTTTGGCATCCTGCTCAACAAGTTCCAGGTACTTTACCCAACAGGCAAGCATGCCAGACACTTGAGGAGGATCGTGGAAGACTTGCTGCATCCTGCACAATCTCATGCGCACCCGCTACCCCAGTGTGTCAGAAAGGCTTGTGGACCGTCAACAAGGCAATGGGGGAATGGAGCCTGGGGAATGGAGCAGGCAAACCTGATCGACACTGAGGATGTGCAAGGCCCCAACAGAGCCTCAACGTGAGGCGAAGCAGCGGCAACCTCCTGAAACACTCGTGCAACTCCCAGCTGAAGCGGTGGAGTGGCAAGACAGGATGTAAAGCTTAATGGATGCTTCCTTCAGTCCTGTCCTCATCACACGGATGAGATTGGGCCATGTATGTTTGGTTGGCCTACAATGAACAGGGCGTTTAATAAAGCCTGTTTATGTTGACATGTGTGGATAATTATTACATTATTATTGATAATGAAGGGCCATAAGTGTGGCACCTGGGATGGTGGACATCAGTCCCATCTAGTCGCTGGAGTTTACCTATACCCACAGCTATTACCCATCCAAAGGTATCCCTGCTCAATTCCTCAGGTATCCCTGCCCACCCACTGCTATCTAACTCATCCACAAGCATGCAAAGGCTTAAACCATTTCTAAAAGTTTCACCAAGACTTTATTAAAAAAAGAAAATGAAGAAGTGGTGGAATCATAATAGACTTATTAAAGAAGCAATGAAACAATAAATGACTCTTGGCATCTCTTGGTCGCTCAGTCTCAGGGGTGAAGGTCCAGGTGCTTGTGAGTCTGTGCTGGAGTGCTTTTCATCAGCTCCTCTCAGAAGCAGAAGCAGCAGAAGCCCACCCCAGAGAGCGAGCCCGTGCTGCAGAAGCCCAGCAGAACCAGAGTGAGGGCCAGGGGTGGGATGGTAGCCCTGTCCTTTGCAGGGCTGCAGCAGATGGCTGAGGCTTGTGTCTCTCGCATGGTTTGGGGTTGCGGCTGCAGGGAGGCTGGCAGGAACTAAGGCTGCAGGAGGCTGGCAGGACAGCTGTGCAGGCAGGCAGCACAAGGCTGGCAGGCAGGCAGACAGCAAGGCTTGCAGGCAGGCTGGCAGGCAGAGCTGGCAGGCAGCTGGCTGGCTGGCAGCCAGGACACCGTAAGGCTGGCACCAAGTGGCAGGGAGGGCGGCACCAAGGCTGGCCAGGAATGGCAGGACCAAAGGCTGCAGACAGGCTGCAGCAGAGCACAAGGCTGCAGACATAACCAGGTGCAAGGAAGGCATGGCAGCAAGCTGCAGGCATGAAGGACAAGGCTGGCACAACATGTCAGGCAGGACAGCAACAGTCAATGGTTCACAGTCTTCCTCTGAATGGCGACCTGCTTCCGAGCTCTTCCGTTTATCCACGGGCTGATGCAATGCATTCTCCCCGATGCACAATTAACGCCAGGCACCGTTAGGCTTCCGCTGTGCATCTGCTTCATTCGTTCTGCATCCCGCTGTATCCGTTCCGCATCGCTTTGCTGAGCCCCTCGGAAGCCTGCGGTTGTTCCATCCGCCCCACCGCTTCCATCGCGGGGCTTCCGTTCGCCATCCGCTTTGCAACCGCCCTGCGTCCTCCGTGTCCGTGTTATCCACTCCGGTTATGCAAATTTTTGCCCCTTTTGAGAGCA
This sequence comes from Laticauda laticaudata, assembly GCA_004320025.1. NCBI lineage: Eukaryota > Metazoa > Chordata > Lepidosauria > Squamata > Elapidae > Laticauda > Laticauda laticaudata. The sequence continues at coordinate 6,029 of BHFT01006255.1, forward strand.
GTAACAACGGACGGAACATTTTGCTCGTCCGCTGTGTCCTTTTTGCATCCATTGGCCAGTGTGACATGGGCTTTAAGAACATCTTGTTCAGTGACTGTTGGAAGTTACAATGGTACTGAAAAAAGTGACCTCTGACAATTTTTCGTATTTAGTACTGTTGTAGCATCTCCATTGTCATATGATCAAAATTCAGATACTTGGCAACTCACTCATATTTATGTTGGCTGCAAGTGTCCCTCAGTTAGGTGACCTTTTGCAACTTAACAGCCATGTTACTAACTTACCAACCACAATGATTCACTTAACAACTGTGGCAAGAATGGTCATAAAATAGGGCAAACTCACTTAACAATTATCTCACTTAGCAACAGAAAATTTGAGCTCTGTTGTAGTCGTACGTTGAGGACTACCTGTACACTTAAAAATGTATCCTGTAACTTTTGAGCAGTGTTTCTGAGCCTTGGCAATGTTAATTCCCAGAATTCTCCAGCCAACTTGCCAAACTCTGGAAAAACATGGGTATGGTGGATACCAGGCATGTAAGTGAAGCCTGCATCTATATCAGGAGTGTCAAACTAGATTTCATAGAGGGCCGCATCAGGGTTTTGTTTGACCTTGGGGGGCTGGGGTGAGCATGGCCAGGGAGGTCGTGGCCAGCTCGACGTCCCTTGTATCGGGTTAACCTGCAGTGACCTGAGTGCTCTGCCAGCAAAAATAGGCTCCCAAGCACCATTTCAGCTGTGACTGGTTTCTGCAACCCTCTGCCAGGGGAAATGGAGCTCAAGAGGGCCATACACAGCCCTCCCTAGCTCCATTTTTGCTGGCGAGCCTGTGAGCCTGTCCTTCACTGTTTCTAGGGTGGCCCTGCAGGCTACATCTAAGCACCCCACAGGCTAGATCCGGCCCCTGGATCTTGAGTTTGACACCCTTGATCTAAATGCACATTAGTATTTAGTACTAGTCTTATTTTACGCTTTTGTGTGTTTTATCGTACTTTCTTGTATCTCTCTCTCTTCTTTTATCTTATCGTTACCCTTTGTCACATCTTACTTCATTTTAGCTTGTTTTATTTTATTTTATTGGGGCTGATGGCCATTTTTTTCTTGATACGGTCAATGACTAATCAATAAAGCTACTACTTTAGGGGATCAATTTCTCAGACACTTTTCACAACTTTCCCTGAATATGTTCAGGGCTTAGATGAAAAACACATAAAGCATTTTGAAGGCTATCTGGGAACCTAACAAAAAACACAGAAGCTTTTTCACAAGAATGAAAATGAACACAAGATTTAATGGAAGTGTTTCCACACAGTGATGTGTTGGTAGCGGGATAAATCTTAGTTCTTTTGTTTGTTTCTTGACTCCCACATGTAGACCTAAAGCCTACTTTTCTTTCAACGCTAAAGCCAGCGGGAACCAGTACTGTCAAAGAAAGGATGCATTAAAGTATAATAGATTACATGCATAAACATCTAGAAGCCGAGGGAGAAATTTTGAGCTTTTTGGAAAGAAACAGACATTATCTGCCAAGTATGATTAACAGTGAATCCATTAATGCCAATTCATCAGGCGTCAGATGCTGCATGCATTATTTTTTCCCCGACAGATTTTGAACAAACAAAAAACGGATACAGAATTATTGCATATTGTCCATTGAGGTCAGGGTGGTCTCTTGGGTAATTCACACTTCAAAAATGTTATTCAGACAGTAGATTGCCATTCCAGCATTAAATGAAGATATGGGTCACGTGTTGCCTCCCCCCCCCCGTTTTTTACCAGGTATTGGCCAATCTGGTGTAGATATGAAATCTGAGCTTGTTTTAGCATCAGTTTGACTGCACACTTATTGCTATGTGGTTTGAGGATTCAGAATTAAGTGAGTGAGGCCTGGATGGGGATGTATAGGGAAACTGAAGGCTGTGGTCTATGCTGGAAAATTAAAAAAACAACAACACCTTAATGGAAGGTAACAATAAACCATTATAGTTTCAGCCTTCCATCCTTCTGAGGACAATAAAGGGAGAAGCCAGATTGTTGGGGGAAATGTGCACATAATGCTTCTGCATTGTAAACCACCCGGAGAGTTTTGTAAAGTACCATGTGGGGGTATATAAGCCTAAATGCTTTGCTAATGCTAAATGCTAGTTGCCAAAAGTACTGTAATGATATATCTATGTAGACATTGGGAGTTCTTCTTTTCTTGATGGTTTTATTGAAGTGCAATCAAGACATTTTTGTAGACAAAAGAAATAAAAGAAGCATATGGTAGCAACATCTAATGTTTATAGGGGCCAGTTAAATTTATGTCTTATTGTGGTATTGTTGAGATGGAATCTCCTGCTAGCCTGGAAGGAGGAGCCAAGAAAGGTCTAAGTTTAGTGTCTTTGCACTGCAGTAAAGGGTTCACAATAGACCTCTCCCAGAATCCTTGAAGCTTCATCTTAGCCACCCCAAGGAAATGCAGTCAGTCTGGTAAGATTCTTATAACATAGTTGACTAGCTATAAAACTTCTGTTGAGACTCTTCATGAATAGTTCCAATTGCTTTTGCCTGATAGCTGTGCACGGTGTAGATCATGGGTGTCAAACTCACCACGTCACATTGCCATCATGCGATGACGTTTCATGATGTTTTTCCCCTTCATGGAGCTGGGGTGGGCGTGGCCTGCATGTGACACATCTGGCCCACAGGCCACCAGTTTGACACCCCTGGTATAGATGGTGTCACTTGGGGGAAGTTTTCATGTATTTCTAAGAATGGACCAGGGTATGGGACATTTATTTTAGCTTGCTTCATGTATTTGAGGAATAAAAAAAAGTTAGGGGAGACAAGGATAAGTTTTATTATCTTTTTAGCCCCATCCATTCTGGTTAAAAGGAAAAGTCTGAGATTGTAATTAACTCTTTTCTAACTAACATCCTCTTAATTCAACTCATCCAGGGGTTACCACATTGGGAAAGACTGATGTTGAAACATGATGAGAGCCTTCCTGGATTTAGAATTGTGTAATGTTTTCAACTGCACGGATTATTGTAATTGTGCTCAACCTTAAGTAAAGGCATTATTTTAGATTTTCACAACAATCCCCACCACGCCTCTTCATTTCTTCCCTCCTCTTCCCCAGATGCTAGAAATTATTCAGAACTTCAGCAAATAGTCTGGAGACTGTCAAGATTTGGATGGGGAAAAACAGGTACAGATTCAAGTGAAATAAGACAATGGCTATTGATTTAGAGGCTGGATGATTTCAGGACTGCACCAACTTTCTCAGAGCTTCAGGTTATGTACCAGAAATGGCTTTACCTGGAATAGGATATGCTGAAATAGTTACTCATGTCCTTGCCATCTGTACATTAGATTGCTGAACTTCAGTTAACAGATAATCCGAGTTGGAAGGGACTTTATAGGTCATCTAGTCCAACCCCACACCCAAGCAGGAGACCCTGCACCATTTCTGACAAATGGCAGTCCAGTCTCTTCTTGAAAGTCTCAAGTGATGACAGTCTCACAACTTCTGAGGGTAAAACTGTTCCATTGGTTGATTTGACTCACTGTCAGAAAATTTCTCCTTATTTCTAGGTTGAATCTCTCCTTGTTCAGTTTCCATCCATTATTCCTTGTCTGGCCTTCGAGTGCTTCAGAAAATAGCTTGACCCCTTCATCTCTGTGGCAGCCCCTCAAATATTGGAACATTACTATCATGTCTCCCGGGTCCCTCTCTTCACTCGACTAGCCAGGGGCAAATTCCTGTAATTGTTCTTCATATGTTTTACTCTCCAGCCCCCTAATCATCCTGGTTGCTCTTCTCTCTACTTGAAGTCCACCCATAATGTTCAGCTGTTCCAGTATGCAGTGACACATGGCTTTTGGTGGTCAATCACAACCCTGCAATGTTACAACTCTGCTGTGAAAGAGATCCTGGTTATCAGTAGAATCTTGAGAATGATTCTAGATGGTGTTCACAACTATGAAGGCCTAGATGGTCTGGAACCTGGATATTTTAGGAAAACCTTTTCCCAAATAGTTTCTGCCTATAGTATCTAACAATTAATGTAATAACAGGGACCTTGAAGTCTTCTAGTCCAACTTCCAAGCAGGAGACCCTATACCAGGGGTGTCAAACTAAATTTCATTGAGGACCGCATCAGGGTTGTGTTTGACCTGGGGTTGGGGGAGGGGCATGGCCCTGGGGCATGGCCAGCTCGACGTCACTTATATCAGGGGCACCTGTGGTGGCCCAGATGGGGCTGGGGGTATCCATTGTCTACAGCTCTAGTTTTGACTGAGAGGGCCTCCTGTACCTTCTGCCAGTGAAAAGGGCCACCATGTGCGGCCCTCCCAAGCTCTGTTTTTGCTGGCAAAAGCACCACAGACTGGTCCTTTGCTATTTCCAGTGTAGCCCTATGGACCAGATCTAAGTACCCCAAGGGCCAGATCTATACCATAGGTCTTCAGTTTGACAGCCCTGCCCTATACCATTCCTGACAAATGGCTGCCCAATCTGTTCTTAGAAAACTCCAGTAAAGGAACTCTTAAATTCTAGAGGCAAGCTACTAAATGTCCCCATCCCAGCTAGGAAATACGGCATGAGATGGTCTGAGTACCCTTTCTCTGTATCGACTCCTCTGGAATAAGGGGGATCTTCACCCTCATGGCATTCTGGAAGCAGATGAAAACATGGCTGTTCAATAAGTGGCATATTCAATAAGTGGCATATTCAATAAGCAGCAGTGCCTTATTCAATACATTTTAGTTCATTACTTTTACTATTAAATTTAAAGTGGAAAATTAGATTGGATTTATTATTTTAATTATATGTTGTTCTGGCATTATGTTTTATGTGTAAGTTTCATAAGCCATCTCAAATCCATTTGATTTCATGTGGAAGACATACATAGGTAAATAAGATATTGAAGTAAATAAATTAAATGTTATGTCCTTTAATACTCTTGGTTTTATTTAATATCCAATATTTATATACTTCTAAACATGGTGGCATTCAAATATAATAAGATATTAAAATAATAATTACTTGGTGTGGATAGGCAGTTGTTTAATTCCTATGTGTTGCTGAGATTTGTTTTCGTTGATATGAAAAAAGATACACCATAGGTAAAATCATAACAGTGCTTTCCCCCCAAGAAGTCAACAGTGAGATGATATGAAGTTTCAAAAATAGAGAGCTTGCTGTGTTTTCATCTCTTCCATTCTATTTGTTTATTACTATTTTTCAGACCGAGGAACAAGTTTAATGACTGCCATTTTTTTTTTTTGCTAATATTAAGTCTTGTTCTGGAAATATTGTGGGAGATGTCCTTTCTGCTTGTAGGACAAAGCTTTCTTTAGCCAAGAATTTTCTTTTTGAATTAATTTATATTTAAAAAATTGTTAATTTTTCTTTGTTTTACTTTTGCCCTGTGAGCGAAAGTGTAGGATAGAAATAACAAAAATGCCTAAATAACAGACATGGATGAGCTACATATTGGTGATCACGTATTTTTGATTGCCAGGTAGATTATGATTAGAGTGAGTTAAAAAAAATACAATGTTCAATTTAGTGCAATTTTTAAAGGGATACCAGGTCATATTTAACGTAGCCCTAAATTCAACTAATGAGAGGCAAAATGGAGAAAACTAAGATTTTATCAGAAAAAAATACAAGTTTTTTTAAAAAGAGGTTTGTACTTACAACATGAATGTGGCCATAGAAATGCTAAAATAGGATGAGTTGTTGGAATGTCTGAATCAACAATAGAACATTTTTAAAAAATTGCTTTCTTTAACTACTCTGTGATTTTGTTAACCATAAATTTAAATTATAAGTATATTCTTTTTATCCTTCAGTGTAATTTTTCATTAATTACACAAAAATATGTTTAAATTGCCTATTTCTGTCAAACTAATTACTCTGTGGAAACATAGAAATATCACTTCAAATAATGTGAATTTGGATAAGGTGACTATTTCATGGGATTCAGCAACTCCACTAATGGAGGCCTACCTGTATTAAGTATATCCATCTTATCAAACAGTATTGGATAAACTCCCTGGATTTGTATTTGGCTGAGATTATCAAAAGAGGAAGGGGGAGAGATTAACAGCCAGCTGGCTACAGTTTAAATTTGAGAAATTGTGTTGAATTTCATAGATTATATGTTCTGCAAAGGTTCAAAGCATGACTGGGCAGGTAGATTGCTTATTTCTTTTGTTCCAGGTTTATGAGACCATATTATTGTATTGGTTGCAATCATAGGTTATATTTCCTCATTATTATTATCTTTATTGTCAGAGTACAACATGTCTACAATGAGATTGGCTCTCTGCACACTCCGTTCCCCAACACAACTCACAGTGAGGACAGAAGTCCCTAACTTAGACCTAATCTTATTACACTATGTGACCTTGTTGCACAACGCGCAGGCCCTACAAGTCTATCATACTATGTTGAGTTATTTTTCATTCAGAAGTCTGACAGCCCACGGGTAGAAACTGTTCTTCAGCCTGTTGGTGCGGCTAGCTATGCTTCTATATCTTCTACCCTCATTCTAATCTTTAAAAATGCGGTGGGAAAATTCTTGCCCTTCTGACATGCTTTTATCCTACATTATATATTGAAATGCAGTTGAATGCTCTTCTCAAAACCTTATTGCATTTAACATGAAATAAATTAATTTAAACATGAACATTTCCTTTAGAAGGAAAAAAAAAGATCACTCAGAGTGGGACATAAAAGCATTTTCAAGAGAATCCAAGGATTATTAATTCCCATTAGTTCAGCGCTTTAAATGATCTTTTCAGTTCAAGAAAGAAACCCATGTTTTAGTCTTTCTCTTTGAAATTGGTGGAAAGTGCTTAACCTTAGGTATTTTTTTTCTCTTATTCCCGTCGGTTTCAATGGGACAGGTTTTAGCATTAGATTACATCTCTGATTATTCTAACGATTGGTTCTTTTAAGTGTTTAACCTTGGTTAAAATATATTCACTCTTTACGGATGCACAGGTCGGTTCTCAATGAAGCTCTGGTTTAGGTTCATGAGATATAATGACTCAGTAATCTGACGTTGAAATGAGTTTTTCTACCTGAAAGGTTAAGGTTAAGATTTTGTTGGAAATGGGTCTTATCAAACACTGTTTCAAAGGAGGAGGAGGGGTATTGAATGATCAATTATTCTGTAGTTGTGTTCTAAGATTGCAAAGTCTCTCCCTCTCCCCCTCTTTCTTTCTTTCTTTCTTTCTTTCTTTCTTTCTTTCTTTCTTTCTTTCTTTCTTTTTTTCTTTTTTTTTCTTTCTTTTTCTTTCTTTTTTTTCTTTCTTTTTCTTTTTCTTTTTCTTTTTCTTTTTCTTTTTCT
>BHFT01006255.1:13389-45920 GCA_004320025.1 Laticauda laticaudata
TCTCTCTCTCTCTCTCTCTCTCTCTCTCTCTCTCTCTCTCTCTCTCTCTCTCTCTCTCTCTCCCCTCGCCCTCCCTCCTCCCTCTCCTTCCGCCTGAAGATAAAACCCAGATTTATAATCCATTGTAAAATTGCTTGTTGATTAGAGATCAGACTAGATGTGTAGATGTAATCAGGGATAGATTTGGGTTGGATATTAGAAGAAGTAAAGCTTAGATGTGTGTTGCTCTTCCCAGGTAAGTCATCTTGGATCAGGGAGTCCTCCATTTGTCTCTCAGGTAGTTTAGCAGACATGGAAAGGCCACAGATTGCAGCTGCATCCAATTGTTGATCTGCACAACAGCAATTGCAAAGCATAACAGTAGAATAACTGTACCCATCTGCATTAACTCCTTCATCCTTGTGTCAGGTTGGTCTAGTACCAGCTTCAACTCTTTTTCCCCTTTAGACAGTCTGCAGCTTCCATGGGAGTGAAAAATCAATGTAATATTCCAATCCTCGCTCAATAGTTATTTCTATAATGTAATATTTCATCAAGACCACTCTCTCCCTTCCTGCTGTTCTGTGACCCATTAGTGCCTTTCAGTAGTGTTGATAATCAAGGATGGTGACATTTATTATCATTCAACACAGAGTGCCACCAATTCCCACCACTGCTTTTTACAAATCTTCAAAGTTCGCTTACATGTCTAGTTTGCTTTGAGGAATCCAGTCCATCTGCCTCAACATCTTGTATATCTTTAAATACCCCAGCTCAGTATGCTTGCTTGAAAAAATACTTAATTTTGAAGAAATCTATAGCTTTTCTTTTGTTACTTGAAGAATTATAGGGTAAAATATGTGATGGTCACCATGAAATTATTCATATAGCAGGGCAAATAATCAAGAAAATTTATCTAAATTAAGGCTGATTGGGAAGGAAAAAAAACCCTGCACAATTTGAAATATTGGACACACATATTCAATATTGCTCAAATTGAGATGCATCAGACTTGGCATAACTCATTCACCAGATATGATGGTCCAGGAGAGGCTGGGAAAAAAAAAGCATAGATTGGGGTATATTTGAAAAAGCAAAGTTTTGGGCAAAGTTAAACTTGCTGATTTGCAAAGTTGGCACGGCTATTATAACCTTGATTACTTAAAAAGACATCGAGCAATATTTAAATAAATTATGTGTGTGTTTTGAGAGATGGCTCGACATTCAAATTTTAAAAGTATTTTTTAAAATCATTTCATAAATAATAATATATATATATATATATGTTTTTTTAAGCTTTCATGGGTACTTACATGTGTGCTGTTTAGCTTCCTTCGGGTATTATCCCACGTCATTGTATGCTGTTAAAGTTGTAGAACGTTTCAGCAGAATCTCAATCTGCATCATCAGGCTCAACTTTAACAGCACTTAACAATGACGTGGGATAATACCCAAAGGAAGCTAAACACAGCACGCACACCACACACAACACATGTATGTATGTATGTATGTATGTATCTCCCCACATGATACAGCAAAGAAGGAACTCCACTTAGACCGAATAGTCCAGCTCCAATAGGCTCACCTCTACATAACTAGCCATTTCTCAACCAAACAGACTAAACCCGATGCAGAATACATAACTCACACATAAGAACTCATCTCAGTTCATTGAGATATAAAGAAACAAAACTAGCATGTCAGCGACCTACTAGTGAGCTTCGATGTCATAGTCCCTCTTCCACCCAAGTGCCCTATAAAAAGAAGCCTTGACAGCCATCCAAACAAATACAACCCCCCCAAGCACATCCTAAGATCTTACCAACCATTGCCTATCCAATCACATACTTCACCTTTTACAATGGACAAAAATACAAACAAAAGAAGGAGCACTGGGTCAACCTCCACCTGTCATTGCAAACCTCTACATGAACTTTGAAACACAAAGCTCTAGAAAAATATGATCACAAAACCCAAATCTGGCTCAGATGCGTAGAACACCTTCATAATGCTGGCCACACGGGAAAGAAAAAGCCTGAACACTTCTCACACACCTCAACAACGCCTACACCCAAAATACAATTGACCATGGAACCAAAGTTTTCTAACAATCATTTACTTCTAGATGTCTTAGTATAAAAAAATCCATGGCTCCCTAGGAACACATCTACCAGAAGAAAATACATACAAACCGCTATCTACACACACTCTCCCATTACCACCAGCACAGATCAATTCCTAAGCCGAGACACTCATCTCCAGAGCAAATGCCTTCGCGATGAACAAACTTAAAAAACTGAATTACCACTCTCACTAATATACTAACAGCCAATGGATTCCAAAGAAAAGAAGATTACCACCTAATCCAAAAACAAACCTAACCAAATCCAAGATAGAGAAACAAGAGAACGGAAAGCCCCTCCCATATATAAACAGGCCTACAGACAAAATCAGCAAGGATCCTCCAAAAAACATGACATTTAAGACAGCATTCTGCACAAAAGAAAAATATCCACCATCCTAAGAACCCTAAGAAGAATCGGTTCGAAAACCAAGGAATATAAGAAATCCTTGCACTCGGCCTATGCCGCAACATAATCGGGCCAACACCAACAGAAGAATTTAGTGCATTGCATGAAGACACACAAGAAACTAATCAAAAGAAGACCCAACCTCTTCCTGGTCCAACACCTGCAATGCCAAGATTATGAAATTGACTTTAATAATACAGAACTATGGCAAATTGAACACTTCAAAACAACAGAATAATCAGAGAGCCACAGAGTAGAAAAAACGCCCACCACAGCATGAATAAAGAGATGACTACCTCCTGTCACCAACCATTGGGAAAACCCGCCCTCATTAACAACGAATACCTAACATAAAAGAATGACACCAGACCCACACCTATGAGAGCACACAAGATGATACCAACCACAACAGCCAAGCCCCATCTGACAGAACACACCCCCCGCAATCAGATCACAGCCAGCCCCCAACCACATCAGATACAGCCAGGCCCCCAACCAATGAGAACACACCTCCAGCAATCAGAACACTAGCATGCCCCTACCGTCAAAGCTCACACCCACACTGGCAAGCTTAAAAGGAAAAACAGCTGCAAGCTCATTACTCTGAGAAGCACAAAGCCGAAAGACACAAGCCTGAGATTATGAATGAAAGACTTCATCGAAACGTTCATAGATACTTCTAATTTAATGGTGGGAGAAACCGATAACCAAAGATCCACATACAAATACCCTCCGAAAACCTCAGAAAATCATATATACATATATCATAATATGTGTGTGTGTGTGTGTGTGTGCGCGCGCGCGTGTTCAGCTTCCTTCGGGTATTAATCTTTCAAAGTTGTAGCAACGTTTCAGCAGAATCTCATCTGCCATCATCAGGCTTCTGTGTAGATGTGAGACCCAAAGGAATACCCAAAGGAAGCTAAACAGCACAAATGTAAGTTCCCGCGAGAGCTTAAAAAAACATATATATATATATATATAATTATTATTATTATTATCATCTCATAATAATATAATGAGATTTTATGTGCATTTCCAGTTTTCCAACCAGGCGTCATCAAAGTAGAATTGGTCTATGACTTCCAGAACCTAACTTTTCAATATTGAGTGAGCAATGTGCACCCTTTTCTGTTAATCCCTAAATTAAGAACATTCAATCTATAGATCCACCTGTACTTACTAACAGATTGCAATAAAGCTTATTATTTTAAAAACTTGAATGAAATAATAAATAACAAATACATGCTCACAAAATCATTGTGCAGCTTCAATGGGTTCTCACCTTGAGGAAGAATGCCATCTGACATTTTAAGTTAGACCACTGTGTTGACTGATGCTAAATAAATGTTCTGATTTGCATACAAATTTCACTTAGACTTAGAAATGGATCTCATTCGTAAAGTGGGGACTGCCTGTATAGGTAGTGCTCAAGTTACGAACACAGTTGAGCCCAAAATTTATGCTTCTAAGCGAGAAATTTGTTAAGTGAGTTTCGCCCCATTTTACGACTTTTCTTGCCACATTTGTTTTAAGTGAATCACTGCTGTTCTTAAACTAGTAACATGGTTGTTAAGTGAATCTGATTTCAATGATCAGGTGAAAGCTGATAATTGTAATATGAGAACATAAACAGTGCCCTGCTGAATAGGACTCTGGTCTATCTCGTCCAGCAGCCTCTTCTGCAGGGGCCACTAAGTCAACAAGGAAGCCACTAGACCAGGGGTGTCAAACTTGATTTCATTGAGGGCTGTATCAGCATGATGTTTGACCTCAAGGGGACCTGGGGGCTTGGCCAGGGTGAGAATGGGCAGTTTAACTTCACTCGTGTTGGGGGCGCCTGTGGCGGCCCAAACACTCTTGTCAGAGGAGCTCCTGTTTTGGCCTGTGACAGCCAGCCTCTTGCAACAAGTTCCTGAGCTCCATTTTGACCTGTGACATTCTCCTGCAAACCCTCTGCCAGTGAAACCGGAGCTCGCAAGAGCCATATGCGGCCATCACAAGCTTCATTTTTACTGGCAGAGGCATTGTGGGCTGGTCCTTTGCTGTTTCCAGGATGGCCCCATGGGCCGAATTTGCCCCCTGGGCCTTGCGTTTGACATCCCTGCACTAGACTCCCAGCAGATGCTTGTCAGAAGAAGTCCTATAACCATCACAACCTACAGCCGTCAATTCTTATGAAGTCCATGAATTGATCCGAAAGCCAGGATCACCTCTTGTAGTAGTGAATTCCAAATTAAATTATTGGTTGAGTAAAAAAAATCTTTTTGTCTGCACTGATTCTTCCAAAATTAAAGTTCATTGGATGCTCTCTGGTTTGAGTATTTGGGGAAAGGGGAAATAGCTCCTCTGAATCCACTTAATCTACACCATGCATAATTCTGTACACTTCAGTACAGACTATTGATCCTTGTTGAATTGATACAATTAATTTCAAGTTATTACTGATTCTAGTATTAGAATATTGAAGAATCTTCTGCATGGTTAGGGTCTTTGCAGTGCAATTTTGCTTATTTTTTGCAACCTTAATGTTATGGCTATGCTTCCACTATTATCCCTGGAGCATCTATGTTAATTCATGAGGTTATAGGAGAGGGCTTTGGGGCAACCGCGAAACAGAAATTAATTGAAACAAGTCTGCAAATGAGGGACCTGTTCTCTCCTACTCGTTTGGTTTCATATATGTCAGACTGGATTATAGTTATTCATACAAACAATACTTTAGACCCACTTTCCCCCTGCAGCAGTGTTTGATTATATTATTCAGTGCTGGAGAGATGAAAAGGATCTATTTATTAGCTACTCAAATGCGAGAGAGAGAAAGGGAATGTGGGTAGAGCTGTGGAAAATGACTGCAAGATTGTTTTATGTTGTAATAATTTGCTTATCGCAATATAAAGTGGCTTAAACAGGTCCTGTATTTTGTACCAGGGCACAGTAGCATTCTAGCTGACTGGCTAAAACTTAGAATATATGATAATGTTTTTCCTTAGCTTGGAATGACTACTTGTTAGGTTTCCAGAAAGGACTAGGCATCGCATGTCACTTTGGGTGATCATTTCAGAGATATTTCCTTATCTAAACAGAGAAACAAAATGATCACAGGTGGGCAAAAAAAACCAAACAAACCTGGGTGAGTGAATTTCAACTTCCTAACATTTTTCCTGCTGAGTTTCCTTGTGGGAATCTGGTAAGGAGCATCAGTAATTGTCCGATTGTCAATAATTCTGTTTGAGCCAAGTTCAATATTGTACGGTACTGCTAGCAAGTTCTGTGAGAAAACCAAAAGGTTTGATACAATTTTTGTGTATTGTAAGAATATGACAAGAATATAATATATCCTCTATCACAAGTCATGTTGTTTATTCAAATTTAAGTCTCTTCAAATTTAAAGAAAAAGAATTTGGGGGGCAAGAATCCTTCATGGTCTGACCATCTAAGAATATTCCGAGGAATTTAAGCTGGATATTTTGCAAGCAAATTCTATGTTCTTCCATGGTTTTCTGTATGTCTAAAAGGTCCTTACTGAGAGAAAGAGTATCTGTAAGTACAGAAGACAAATCAATATCTTTTGGATGTTTAATTTTTGGCTGTGATGCAGTATTGCAGACTAATTCTGCCAACATCCTGCAGTTTGATTCTCACCGGCTGAAGTTTGACTCAACCTTCTATCTTTCTGAGATCACTGAAATGAGGATCCAGATTTTGGGGGGCAATAGGCTGACTCTGTAAACCGCTTAGGAAGGGCTGTAAAGCACTATGAAGTACACTGCTCAAAAAAATAAAGGGAACACAAAAATAAGACATCCTAGATTTGAATGAATGAAATATTCTTATTAAGAAATACTTCTTAATTAATACTTTAGTTCATCACATAGTTGAATGTGCTGACAATAAATCACACCAAAAATTATTAATGGAAACAAATTTTAGCAACCCATGGAGGTCTGGATTTGGAGTTACACTCAAAAATTAAAGTGGAAAAAAACACTACAGGCTGATCCAACTTTTGATGCAATGTCCTTAAAACCATCAAATGAGGCTCAGTAGCGTGTATGGCCTCCATGTTGCCGGTAGCCTCCCTACAACACCTTGTGCATGCTCCGTGATAGGTGGCAGATGGTCTCCTGAGGGATCTCCTCCCACACCTGGACTAAAGCATCCCCCAACACCTGGACAGTCTGTGGTGCAATGTGGCATTGGTGGATGGAGCAAGACATGATGTCCCAAATTGGATTCAGTCTGGGGAACGGGCGGGCCAATCCGTAGCATCAATGCCTTTCATCTTGCAGGAACTGCCGACCACACTCCAGCCACATGAGGTCCAGCGTTGTCATGCATTAGGAAAACCCAGGGCCAAACCGCACCAGCATATGGTCTCACAAGGGGTCTGAGGATCTCATCTCGGTACCTAATGGCAGTCAGGCTACCTCTGGCAAGCACATAGAGGGTGTGTGGCCCCCTAAAGAAATGCCATCCCACACCATTATTGACCCACTGCCAAACCGGTTGTGCTGGAGGATGTTGCAGGCAGCAGAAGTTCTCCACGGCGTATCCAGATCCTGTCATGTCTGTCACATGTGCTCAGTGTGGACCTGCTTTCATCTGTGAAGAGCACAGGGCACCAGTGGCGAATTTGCCAATTTGGTGTTCTCTGGCAAATGCCAAACGTCCTGCACGGTATTGGGCTGAAAGCACAACCCCCACCTGTGGACGTCGGGCCCTCATACCACCCTCATGGAATCTGTTTCTGACCGTTTGAGCAGCCACATGCACATTTGTGGCCCACTGGAGCGTCATTTTGCAGTGCTCTGCAGTGCTCCTCCTGTCCCTCCTTGCACAAAGGCGAGGTAGCGTCTGATGCTGGGTTGTTGTCCTTCCTATGGCCTCCTCCATGTCTCCTATGATGTACTGGCCTGTCTCCTGGTAGTGCCTCCATGCTCTGGACACTACGCTGACAGACACAGCAAACCTTCTTGCCACAGCTCGCATTGATGTGCCATCCTGGATGAGCTGCACTACCTGAGCCACTTGTGTGGGTTTGTAGACTTCCGTCTCATGCTACCACTAGAGTGACAGCACTGCCAGCATTCAAAAATGACCAAACCATCAGCCAGAAAGCATAGGAACTGAGAAACGGTCTGTGGTCACCACCTGCAGAACCACTCCTTTATTGGGGATGTCTTGCAACCTGCCTATGCTTTCCACCTGTTGTCTTATTCCATTTGCACCACAGCATGTGAAACTTGATTGTCAATCAGTGTTGCTACCTAAGTGGACAGTTTGATTTCAACAGAAGTGTGATTGACTTGGAGTTACATTGTGTTGTTTAAGTATTCCCTTTATTTTTTTGAGCAGTGTATATAAGTCTTAAGTGCTATCGCTATTCCAAAACAGCCTACCAATGTTTTTTGAAGCCCATTACAATTGGGACCAGAATTTCTATTTCTAAGCAAGGCAATTGTTAAATGAGTCATACCTGATTTTATAGCCTTTTTTTTGCAATGGTTGTTAAGTGAATCACTGCAGTTGTTCAATGAATCTTGTGATTCTTAAGCAAATCTAGGCTCCCCCACTGGCTTTGCTATTCAGAAGCCAGCTGGAAAGATCACAAATGCTGATTATGTGGCCACAGGACACTGTGTTTTCATAGCTGTGTGAAGTTTTGGAACACAATAGTCAGATATGGGAGATTCCATTCTATACCCTACAATGGACATCTCTCCCTTTGCAGATTGACAGAGGTAGATGACCTGGATCACATCCTATTTGATTGTTGCTTGTATAACAGGGTGAGAGGCAGGTACCTCGGTCTATTATACCAAACAAACGACCCATTGGGATCCTCATATCAAAACAACTTACCTTATATGTGGCCAGAATCTGAAAATAACATTTAACCCAGCATAGTATTTAAGCAAAATGGTTCAGTTGAGATTAGCATATACAGGACTGATTTGGATAGATTGTAGGGATGATACCAAAATACAATTTTGTCATATTTTAGTTTTCTGTATGTAAAATTATTGTGCTTTATTCCAATTTCATTTAAACTGTGTTTTATTCCAATTTCATTTTAAATTGTTTTTATCAGATTTTGGTAATAATTTGTGTCTGGAACCCTGCACTTTGATATGGACTAATCAATAAAGTAAAGTAAACTAAAACAATCNCACACCCGCTTATTTTAAAAACAAGTCTTGTTTTATTGCAATGCTGGGAATTATTTTCATTCCCAGCCAGTAATGATTCTCAAACATTCCATGAGATAAGCACCCACCTTTTTTCCCTCTGAAGTGCTGCCAAGAACAGAAGTGTCCAATGAACTAGAAAAAAACCCACGTTTTACTTCCACATTAATTTTAATTGTGTATTGAACAATATCGAACAGAAGGTTAATTAAGTGTCCTTGAAAGACTGTTCCTATACATTTGTTTAATTTTGCAAAGAATAAATACAAAGAGCTTCAAGAATGAATCTGAACCAAACAAACAATTTAATTCCTGCAAAGGTTTCATCATATTTGCCTCTCCTTTATACCTTATGGGAGAAACAATCACCTCCCAGCCTTACTCCCAAGTTGCCCCTTTTGTTTCAGCTGCCTTCTAGCGTCTCTGCTCACATGCACACCAGGAACAGGCTCCCCTTATTCTTCTGCCTCACTGCTGCCAGACTCTGAAGGCTCCAGAGGTTGCACTCTCCTCCCAGATGATCCTGGCCCCATTTCTCGGACCCTCGTCTGAGTCCTCTCCAGACTCCCTGACTGGTCCCCGTTCTTCCCCACTGTCCGATTCCGCTGCCGTCTGCACCGGCTGCTGGCGAACCACAACGCTAGCACACATAATGATGTGTCCTTAAAAAAAACATATTCTGATGGAAATCTGAAATTATGCAGCCTACAACACACACACACACACACACACACACACACACACACACACACACACACACAAACCAAAGTCTGATTAGTTGCTTTTTTTTTGCAGGGCCAAAACACTTTCATGATTGTTGTTTCCTGATCTGGCTCCTCAGTCTTCCATGAATGGAAATCCTTCAAGAATTAACGGGGAGAAGCAAACATGTATTGCAGAGAAATGCATTTTGCATCACTGACGGTGGTGGCCTCTGGACTTTCTCTCATATGGCTGCTTGTAGAGAATCTGTCTTCCTCAGAAAAATTAAACAAATGTACAGGAACAGTCTTTCAAGGACACTTAATTAGCCTTCTGTTCGATATTGTTCAATGCACAATTAAAATTAGTGTGGAAGTAAAATACGACTGTAGTACAGAAGGTTCTTCCCCCTCCCCTTCCTTCTCCTGTGGCTGCACCTTGCAGTCTGTAAATAATGTTTAGGAACAGGCGACAGACTTCTGTGACAGATGCTTTTTTTTGCTTTGAGCAAAACCACCAACTATTTGTTTCTGCTACAAGGAAAAGTCGATTTGCTCTAAACTTTTGACAACACGCTCTTTACAATTTAAAGCACAGGTGGAAGCTTTCGGGGATTGTGGCTCCGCTGGAGACCTTCTGCATTGCCTTGGAGGCATTATTTAATCAGATTCTCTTTACCGGAAATTGGAAGGATTGCACCACGACTATTAAAATCTTCTTTATGGCATCAGCACTGCTGTGCCAGCACCTTGGTCCCTAAGATAAGGTGGAAAGGGAGGCTTGTAGCCCTGGTGCAAAGATGCAACAACTATTGACACTTAAGTTCTCCCTCTCTCCCACTCTTTTTACTTAGTACTTTCATTCAGGAGAGAGTTAAGAAGTTTGTGTGGTTCTCATTGAACATTTAAACGATATTAGTTTTGCATCTTATTCTTCCAGAACATGGCATTGAAGAAGAGAAGAGATGGATAGCATACAAGTTTGATAAGAAAGAAAAAGGAAGGAGGAAAGGAAGGAAGAAAGAAAGAAAGAAAAGAAAGGAAAGATAGAAAGAGAAAAAGAAAAAAGAAAGAGAAAGAAAGAAAAAGAAAAGGAAAGAAATAAAGAAAAAAGAAAGAAAGATAAGGAAAAGAAGGAAAGAGAAAGAAAGACAGAAAGAAAGAAAGATTCATTCCTGGTGATTTTCTTTAAACTGAGATATTCCCTGGGTTCAACTGGCCCACTCTCTGCTTTGCTTAGCTTGGGGATGACTTGGAAGATTTTGATATAGTGATCAGTTCTGGTATATTGATATGTGCAACGGAAAGCTGTATTCAGATCCAGACCAATTTTCAGAACTCATTGCATATGCTTTGAATTGTTTGCTTTCTCTCCATTCAGCCTAATCGATCTTCTCAAAAGGTCGCGAGAAATAGCCAAGTAACAAGTACACAGAACAAGTCAATCAGTACCTAACAAGTTCTGGGTTGTTTCCAGATTCTGAAATGGCCATTTGCTGGCATGAAAGATGGGAAAGAGGATTAGTGTTTTCTGTTTGATTTCTGGGTATCTGTTCACTGTTGTGGAAAAGTAAAAAGTTGGCTTGGACAAACTGGTGTTTTAATAAAATAGAGCTGTTCTTTAATTTTAAAAATATAGGTATATCATTGATCTTACAGTGATTGCTAACAACAATAATTACATAGATAATTATGTAATTAATAATTACATAGATAATTATGTAAGGTGCTGCTGACTGGGTAAAAGCTATGTGCACAGATGCAAATTTTATTCGGTCTTAATCCCAAACAAGGTAAACTCTAAAGTTTTTTGAAACTTTTGATGAATTGCTGCTGCTTTTTCATCCTGCTGCTTGCATCAGTTTAATCTTCTGCCTTGGGTCTGCTGGCACCGTTTTGGGGCATTGATTCTGCTGTAGCTTAGAAGAGACTCTGCTGCCATCTGAATTCTTAATAACACTTCCGTTGGCAGGCAAGCTCTCTCCTTCCTTCCCTATGGAACATATGAAATGTCCAATTCATTATGTTTCCTCCAGTTCTGACTGGAACTCTGCGTGAAATTGCAATGCAAGTTTGAATATCATATCTTTATTTCTAGCCTGGTTGTGTCCTCCCCCTCCCTTCCTCCTTGTTCTTCTCTTCTTCCGTTAGGAAATGACAACAAATAAATGAAGAAAATTCTAAGAAATGTGTAAAAATAAAAAAGCATACCCTTTCATATAGAATGAACTTAAATCAGTGTTCAGCTGTTAAACTGACAATGAGAAACTAGGAAATTTTGCTTAGGAATTCTATTCCCCCTCCCCACCTGAAAAGAAATCTGTTCCAAATGCAAAACACAAGCAGAAGAGAGGAGTTTCAGTTTCAGTTTTAGTTTCACAGCACCAAAGGTTTTAGTACAGAAAACAGTTGATCTAAGCCCACGCCTAAACTCCTTCTGTCTCTCCTTGTTCACACGGCAAATACTGTTTCAGTTTCCAGACAACTCTCACACACTGACAGACACTAGCCAGATGAATACTGATGGATGCTGGTAGCAGAGGCAGAATTTCTCTCCCCCCCCATTTTCCTCTCCAAAAACTAAGCCCGACACATAGTTTCATAGCGAAGCACAGGTATCGAGCTAGTATATACAGTTGAAACTCAACAAAAAATTAGAATATTGTGGCAAAAGTTCATTTATTTCAGTAATGCAACTTAAAAGGTGAAACTAATATATGCAAAGGTGAAACTCATTACATGCAAAGCAAGATAGTTCAAGGTGTGATGTGTTATAATGAGATGATTATGGCTTACAGCTCATGAAACCCCAAATCCACAATCTCAGAAAATCAGAATATTGTGAAAAGGATCAATATTCTCGGCTCAAAGTGTCCCCATTCCTAATCAGCTAATTAAGCCATAACACCTGCAAAGGGTTCCTGACCTTTAATGTCTCTCAGTCTGGTTCAGTTAGGAATCACATTGTGGGAAAGACTGCTGACCTGACAGTTGTGTAGAAAAACCATCCATAAGGTAATTGCAAAAGAAGTTGGATGTTCCCAAAGTGCTGTATCAAAGCACATGAATTAGAAAGTTACGTGGAAGGGAAAAGGGTGGAAGAAAAAGGTGCACAAGTAGCATGGATTACTGCAGCCTGGAGAGGATTGTCAAGAAAAGGCCATTCAAAAGTATTGGGGATTTTTCACAAGGAGTGGACTGAGGCTGGAGCAGTGCATCAAGAGCCACCACACACAAGACGGATCCTGGAAAATGTCATATTCCTCCTTGTCAAGCCACTCCTGAACAACAAACAACATCAGAAGCGTCTTACCTGGGCTAAAGAAAAACAGAACTGGTCCTGTTGCTCAGTGGTCCAAAATCCTCTTTTCTGATGAGAGCAACTTTTGCATTTCATTTGGACAAACCAAGGACCCAGAGTCTGGAGGAAGAATGGAGAGGCACACCACTGCAAGATGCTTGAAGTCCAGTGTGAAGTTTCCACAGTCCTGTGTTGATTTGGAGAGCCATGTCATCTGCTGCGTGTTGGTCCACTGTGCTTCATTAAGTCCAGGGTCAATGCCTCCGTCTACCAGGAGATTTGGAGCATTTCATGCTTCCTTCCACAGACAAGTTTTATGGGGAATGCTGACTTCATTTTCCAGCAGCGGACTTGGCACCTGCCCACACTGCCAAAAGCACCAAAAACCTGGTTTAATGACTTGTGGATTACTGTGCTTGATTGGCCAGCAAACTCGCATTGCCAGAACACAGAGAAAGATGAGAGACATGAGACCGAGCAATGCAAAGAGCTGAAGGCCACTATTGAAACATCCTGGTCTTCCAATAACACCTCAGCAGTGCCACAGGCTGACGGCTTCCATGCCATGCCACATTGAGGCAGTAATTGCTGCAAAAGGGGCCCAACCAAGTACTAAGTACAGTATGCATTGCTTATTACTTTTCAGAGTCCGATATTGTTCTATGTACAACCCTTGTTTTATTGATATGCATGCAATATTCTAATTTTCTGAGATTGTGGATTTGGGGTTTTCAATGAAGCTGTAAGCCATAATCATCACAATATGACAGGTCATGGCTTGAACTATTTTGTTTTGCATGTAATGAGTCTATCTCATATATTAGTTTTCACCTTTTAAGTTGCATTACTGAAATAAAATGAACCTTTGCACGATATTCTAATTTTTTTGAGGAGTTTCACCTGTAATATGCGACATCCCAAGATAAGGTAGAGTGAAGCTGTTTTCTATATAGTGATCAAGAAAAGAAACATTTATTTATAGTTGAAGAGGAAGGAAGCTTAACCACACATTCATTTATTTTTAAAGCATGTTTTAAAAGATTAAAGTTTCATATCCTGACTATACTTTTTTAATTATTTAACCCCACAACCTGTTAATTACTTATTTCAAATGAAAAAAAAAGCTTGGCAGACAACATCAGGTGATGCTGAGGTGTTTCAGAAGAAAAATAAATAGCTGATATGTATAAAAAAAATCCAGTCCTTTTGCATATCTCAGATTACAATAATTTGTTTGACTAATTGGAAAAATTTAAATAATTGGTATTTCATAGTGTGGTTTTTTGAGCATAGAGATTATAGTACATACAAAACAGTGCCATTTTTTCTTGCTGTATATCTTGAGGTATGTTCTAAAATAATCCTGTTTATACCAATGTAATTCATTATATGGGAGTTAATTTCAAGCGTTAACTATTTTTATCTTTTTTAAAGGGAGATTAAGTGGCAATTGTTTGAGAATTTGGCATAGAATTTTATATGTATGCTGTTGGCTGGTATAAAACTGCTGAAGACAGAAAATCAAAATGGAGACAGCCCTCTTTACTTCTCTTTCCCATTTTCAGGAAATATATTTATCAGTCTTTATCTTTATTGCAGACAAGAATGAAGTCTTTTAAAGATGTAGCTAATTGTCCAGGGCAATGCAAAGAAGGCTAAAGACTATATACCTTCAACCTCATCCTAATGTAATCCAGCCACACTCCTGCTAAGAGGAAAAAAAAAGTTCTCACACTCTTCCTTGCATTGAAAGGAAGATGGAAAAGTCTGCATTTTGAACATCAAATGTTAACAATTTCTAGCCTTTTGTCTGTTTTTTTTCATGTTCATCCCATGTAATTTTGTACATTCAAAGACACTGGACTGGAACATAAAGTTCTGCTTAAAAAGAAATGATTTTTCAAACCATATTGGTTGAAGCCTTCTGTTACCTGCTTTAGTCCTTTTTCTTTATTAGCTCAGATTGTTTTTGGTTTTATTTGTTCTGCTCCAGCCTGTTGCACCATTTTGATGAACAATTTTCCAGTATTTCCCTTTTCCATGGTGCCTCTTAATCACTGTAATTGCTCTGTTGCTGAAACTTAAGACACTCTGATCCTCCAGTTACCTGGATGGATACTTTAAGAGTCTCACATATATTCAGGTTTTGATGGATCATGGCTAACCTTATAATCATCTTTTAACAAAAAATTTACACCAGCAGAACTGACATCTGTATTAAAATATAACTCCCACCAATGAAATGTTTATAGTTCTTAAATGTTAATTTTAATCCAAGTAAAAATTTGAACTATTTTGGCTTACATATTTTTTAAGATTAGACCATCAACATTTGACTTATCATTATTAATGAGCATCATCTTATAGGGCATAGTACAAGGGTCTTCAAACTTGACAAGTTTAAGATTTGTGGACTTCAAGTCCCAGAATTCCTGAGCTAACATGACTGGAGGAGGAATTCTGGGAGTTGAAGTCCATAAGTCTTAAAACTGTCAAGTTTGAAGACTCCTGGTCTAGGAAGACACATAGTATGGGCAGTCCCTGCCCTCTGGAACAGTGTTCCCCTGAGATTGATGTGGCTCCCACCCTTATGATGTTTAGAAAATTGTTAAAGACCTAGTTACTCCCAGACCTTGAGTTACAATGTTGTGGAGCCCCTTAAGTCGTAGTTGTATTCTTCCAATCAATTATGGTTGATCCCTATCTTTTTATTTGCACATTGTGCAAAGCCATCAAGGGGTCAGTAAGCCTCAAAATTTTATAGAGAAATAAATATTCCTTAAAACTCATTGGATGTCTTTTTCTGGGGCCAGTGTTGAATGAAATAAGATGTTAAATTATTGCCATGATGTCATGAAGCAACTTTCTATAATATCCGTAGTAGTATTATCTTATTTATGAAGCCTTTACAACATGTGACGAACATAATTAGATAGTGCTTGAATTTTGTAATATGTCATCATTCTAAATAGTTTAATAGTTGTTCTTAGCCCTGCTGAGATACCATAATAAAATCCCCATTCTGGTTATTAAGAGAGAATGAAAAAAAAAAAGAGCAATGTTAATGAGGAAAGAATTTCGCACAGACACATAGCCTCGTTCACAATTTAGTTTGGGAAACAAAATAAAAAAGAAAGAATAAAGAACTAGCAGTTGTTCTGATTGCAATGCATTGAATTCAAGAAATATATGCTGGTTAATGTAAAATGAGTGACACATTGCAAGTCTCTCTCTCCCCCTCTCCAATTCCTGTGAAACTATTCCAGAACACATTTAAAATCTCTGTCATGTTGTTTCATTTTATTACTATGGTGAAGCCCCCTGGTAAATGCCATTGGTCTATACAGCACAGAAGACCTTTCAAAGCTCAGACAGCACCAAGGACCCCACAGTTCAACCCTGAGCTACAAATATACTCTTATATTGAGACCCTTCTACGTGTGTCAAGAAATAGCTTTGTGCATTTTCGCTTAAATGTTTTCTCATGCTGTGTTTTCATTGTTCCTGACCATGGGAAGTTTTTTAAAGGCAATCAGCTGAATGGGTTTATAACGATCTTGCGAACTCTTATGCGTAACATAAAAAAAATCTAAAGAAGCTTAAGGTATGTGGGAAGACCTGGGAACAAATTTCTAATGCATATCCTATCTTTTTTGTTGAATTGCTGCACATATTTGTGGGAAGGGATAAATAATCTAAAATAGTGTATAAATTGTTGTGTTTGAGCCTTCTCAACATTTTCTTCACCACGGATCTCCTTTAAATACACTTTTGTGGCATGGATCATGGCCGCAGACCACAAGACTTAACTCATGATTTAAATCATAACATTTCTGCAAGCTTCTGTGGAACCCCCTCCCTCCCCGGGGTTCACGGATGGCAGGTTGAGAACCAATGGCCTAGAATGGGTGTCAAACATGTAGTCTCGTGTTGCCATCATGTGATGTGTCATGACTTTTCTTCCCTTTGTGGAGCTGGATGTGTGTGGCCTGCACATGACGCATTTGGCCCCTGGGCTGCCAGTTTGACACCCCTGACCTAGAAGATCTTGATTCAAATGACCACTTGTTTTACTGTGGACACTGCAGTTGCCCAGAGTTATGTGATCGCCTTTTGAGACCTTCCGGTCAGAAAAGTCAATGGGAGGGAAGCCAGATTCACTTAAGAACCATGTTACTTAACAATTGCAGTGATTCACTTAACTGTGTCAAGAAGGATTGTAAAACAGGACAAAACTCAGCTGTCTTGCTTTAACAATACAATTTTGGGCTCAATTACCGTCATAAACCAAGGACTACCTGCATGATTTACTTCAGGTATGAACTCTACTCTTGTTTTCTCAAAAGCATAAAATACGTCGAAGCAGAGGAGAAAAAGGGACGACAGAGGAAGAAAACAAACAACCAAATAAAATTGGAATATGTTTTAAGCACCACTGAAAATTATGTTTATGGAATATCTTTCAAAATGCTTTTTATTTAAATTAAGCTGCTATGTTTGATAGGTTTTTTAAAAATATATCCTGTACATGTTCTATCTTCCCTAGAGCTATCTTTAAAAATATTGACAGAGACTGTTGCTCATCTTGATGATGGTAATCACCTAATTGTTACTTGTATTCCCCTGCCTGTTGTGTCCAAATAACTATCAGTTTGTTGTAGAAAATCATTCTGGTGTCATCCCTGTACTTTATAAATTGCACGTAATGCGACACAATTTCGTTAATGGGAACATTCATGCCCTACATATAGCAAGCTCACATTACCCTGAGAAGCACAGAGCCGAAGAAACAAGCCTGAAGATGATGAATGAGACTTCATCAAAACTTCGCCTAGATACTTCCAATTTTACATGGGAGAAAACCCGAACAACCAACGATCCACATACAAATACCCGCAAAAACCTCAGAAAATGTATATGTGTGTGTGTGTACACACATACATATAGATATTTTATATATGTTTGTTTTCACCGAGGTTACAGATCAATTTCACTTGCTGAGTTGAGAGTACCTTTGTTGTCACAAAGGATCTAAAGTCAAATAATCATGCGTAGAATTTGATACCAGCTGTAATTTGCAATTACCAGCATATATCTTCGTACTAATGTTCTGTTGTTCATCTGTCTGACCATGCAATAAAGTTCATGTTGAGCTTTGATAAAGAACCAAGATAGATGTGGAAAGGGAGCTTGGTGGTCACCAGTTTAGAGATTTGATGTCTCCAGGTAATGTGTTGTCTACACTTGCTTTGGTCAGACAGATAGGATATGGATAAAACCCAAAGCTTTCATTCACTGCTGTAGAGTTAAAATCATTTGGGTATAATAATGTTTCTATCCATGAGTCAAATGAATTCAAAGATATGATGGATACAGTCGGTGGTGGGATTCAAATAATTTAACAACTGGTTTGCCCAGGGTCAGGTTGGCTATCGTGGGAGGTATGGCCCATCCCCGTCTTCCAGCTCTACCTCACATCTGGGATGCGCCTCTCACGATGTCCAAACTGACCCTGGGTGAACTGGTTGTTAAATTACACCCCCTCCCCCCACTATCAAAGTGGATCCTGGGCACTGCATTGCAATGGAGAAATGGGAAATGGAACAGCTGGTATGAGGGAAGGAGGAGGTGCAGACAGAAGAAAGAGGGAAAGTGGCCTTGTCCTTCCCTCGCACCGGCTGCTCCATTGCCTGTTTCTCAATTACAGTGCAGCACCCAGGATCCACTTTGATAGCAATGTACATGCGTGTGAATTTAACTACTGGTTCATCCAAACCAGTGAGAACCAGCTGAATCCCACCACAGGATACAACCTATAAAAATAATGCCAATCACTTCACAGTAAGAATGGACCCTGGTTTATACATTTATTTTTTAATTCTTCTTGAAGCAATTTCTACCTTTCCCTTTTCAGAAAGGGCTATATTTCCCAAGCTCTCATTGTGGTAGACAGTGGGTTTGCAAGATGTGCTTTCCAGAAGAACCCTGTTTCACAATCATTGTGTCTTTCACAATCATTGGAAAGCAAAGTTGTGGTTTAATTGGAATTGAAAGAGGAAATACTCAGAACTGGAGGAAAAATGGAGGACAGGTGTACTTATATCATAGCTGGATTTATGAGACTGGAAAAGTGTCATCTGGCACCTGATTACCAGTAGTCCTGATAACAGTTCATTTAGTGACCATTTGAGGTTACAATGACACTGAAAAAATGATTTATTACAGTTTTTCACACTTGTAACCAAAGCCACATCCCTATGGTCACATGATAAAAATTCAGACGCTTGGCAGTTGACTCTTATTTATGACCATTGCAGTGTCCCAGGGTCATGTGATCACCATTTGTGACCACCTGACAAACAGGGTCAATGGGAAAGCTAGATATTTAACAACTGTGTTACTAATTTAACAACTATAGTGATGCACTTAACAGTAGTGGCAGGAAAGGTCATACAATGAAGAAAAATTCATTTAACAGATGTCTTGCTTAGCAACATAAATTTCTGGGCTCAGTTATGGTCCTAAGTTGAGGACCACCTGCATGCCCATGTGCATTTTCTTATATCTATACCTTGTACATTTGGGGGGGGGGGGGNTTGGGGGGGGGGGAAGCAGAAATAAAGCTCGTTTTAGTTGGTTGCAATTTCTAAAGATGTTTTTGCTTATCTACATTATTATCCTACACCAAATGCATTTATTCTGAGAAACTCTGATGCTGACAATTGGTTGTTTACAGGGAGCAGAATCAACATCTAAAACAAAGACAACATCCAATCATGAGTTTTTAATTCAGCTGTGTTGTGCCTGATTTTCTATATTTACTATTTGCGGATTTCCATTCAACATTGTGCAACCACAAAATTCAAATCACATGTTTTGTAATGAGTCTTTCTCAGAGTTGTTTGGATAAATAGATTCCAAATAGAAAGATTTTTCTTCTTTCCTTGAGGCAGTTGAGGATGCCACATAAAAAGGATGAAAACAAAATGTGAAGATGAATTTGTATGTTTCAGTCCAACACAGTTTAATAAGGCACCGGGGTTGCTTTAAAAAAAAGATATTTCAGTAGCATAAACTAATAACTGCTCATGCAAATCTTAT
Organism: Laticauda laticaudata; assembly: GCA_004320025.1. Lineage (NCBI taxonomy): Eukaryota > Metazoa > Chordata > Lepidosauria > Squamata > Elapidae > Laticauda > Laticauda laticaudata. The sequence goes on from BHFT01006255.1 coordinate 33,194, forward strand.
CATTTGTTCTTCATTGACAACATTTTGTCAATGTTGAATTGCACACACAATTACACAAATATTTTTTTGAAATTTTAATAACCCTAAACTGAAGAAACGCCCCAAAAGTCTTGAGCTAAATGAGAAGCTACTCAGACTTCCTGGTATCTTCTCAATGTTAGCATTGCCATTCCTAAAATTTCTAGCCAGCTTGAGGCATGTTATCTAAGAATTTGTTATAGTCTTCTCGGCACATCTGAATGGTTCCCAATCAAGGAAACCATCTCAGAAAGAAATTCCAGACTGGGAAGTGGAAGGGCAGATAGCTAACTCTCAAAAACTGATATAGTATAGCAATAGCTGGTCTTGACTTTAAAACTAAACTCTAAAACTAAAACTGAGTATGGGAATATTTATGGTTCATATCCCTCAACAATTACATAATCATTCAGCTGAAGTTAAATAATTTAACCTTTTCCATGTATTTTGGTTTGCATCTCTATTAAGATTTTGCCAGAATAATGCACAACCTCAAGCATCTTAAGAAAGTTCTAAGAAACATGCACATGATGTTAGTATTGCAATCCCTTTCATTAAATGTATAGAAAGTTGATTAAGAGTTGCAGGCACTGGAAAGCAAGTGCTGGAAATCCCACAAGTACAGGAAGTTTGGTTAAATTTGTTCAGACCAGTGATGGGATTCAACTTTTTTTTTACTACTGGTTCTGTGGGTGTGGCTTGGTGGGCATGGTAGGGGAAGGATACTGTACAATCTCCAGTCAGAGGTGGTATTTGCCAGTTCTCTGAACTACTCAAAATTTCTGCTACCGGTTCTCCAGAACTGGTCNGCCAGTTCTCTGAACTACTCAAAATTTCTGCTACCGGTTCTCCAGAACTGGTCAGAACCTGCTGAATACCACCTCTGTTTGGTAATAAACACAGTTTGAAGTTTCCTGTCCATTGTTCAAAAATATCTTTCAATGCATTCCATGTTAAAATATTTTGCATTATTCTCTATTAATCAATATGGGATAAATATGGAATACAGAATTAATATGGATGGAAACTTCTCAAGGAGAGCACCAACTTGGAACTAAGGAAAATTTCCCTGACAGTAAGAACAATTAATCAGTGGAACATTTTGGCTGCAGAAGTTGTGGGTGCTGTATTACTGGAAGTTTTTATACAGAGATTGGACAACCATTTCTCCGAAATGATATAGGGCCGCCTGCTTGAGCAGTGGTTGGAATTAGAAGACCTCCAAGATCCCTTCCAACAGTTATTCTGTTGAATCTATGAAATGCTTAAATCAGTGTATAATACCCAACTAAAGAGATAAGCAGCTGAAGCAGTTTATGATCTTTACTCCTGCTTTATGCCTTAATAGACATGGTAGGTTTGCCAACCTACCTCAGATGAAGGGAGTTTGAAAATATCTTTTGCTGTTAGACACTGCCTTTTGCCTCACTTGCTTGGACAGTGAGCTTGTTCAAGGCCCCTTGAAGGATGGGGGGGGGGGGGAGTTAGTGTNGGGGGGGGGGGGGGGAGAGTTAGTGTAGGTCATAATAGAGAATCCTATAGCAATTTTTGTTCCTGGTTTCCCCTCCACTATCAGCTTGAGTTGCTCATCCCATTTATCATCTTCCTTCCTTGATGCAACCTTTAAGCTCAATAGGCACCCAGTCTGAAAATAGTCTTCTATACTGTAGCCCTCCTGTATGTGTTATAAGATACAGAGACAGTATGCTAAATCAGATGTTTACAATCCCAGCTTAATAAACTGTGAGTTATTAAATGTAGATTGTTAATGTCTAAAGCAAGTCAATGCTCTGTGAAGCATTTTGGATACTGAGACACAATTACAATAACAACATAAGCCCAAAGAGCAGAGAGTCACTATTTATAGATGGTATAGCTAATGTATAAGGTCTTTATTTATATGAGCAGTATGTTTTCATAATTAAGGCACTTTCAGTTTGACCCTCTGCTGATTTTTCAGTTTAAATCATACTTTCCTTCCATCTGTTTTTTTTTTTTAATGAAGGAAATCTGTATAGCTATAGATAACTACAGAGTATGTTGAGACAAACATTGAAGGATTTGTTTCTTACCTTCATAAATTAATAGGGGCTCATTCAGATCACTGGGTATATAAAGCAAAGGTGAGGAACAATGGCTTGTGAATTTCAACTCCCAGCTTTTATGACTGATGGATTTCAACTCCCAGAATTCCTGAGCCAGTCACATTATTTCCCTTTAAACACTTTCTCTCTCTAGGAGTGTGATTCAACTGGTGTAACAACCGGTTCAGTGAGTGTGTGCTTTGCGTTTGCTATTGACCTTCTCCAGCAATCCCTGTGTGTTAAACAGTGACACCCAGCAATCCACTGCGCTGCGTGAATCAGCTGAGCTTGAAAAACAGGATATAAACCACAGCCTAGAGGGCCAGGCGGGTGGGTGGGTCCAACAGCTGATCATCAGAGCAAACCAAATCGATTCACTCCCAGCTGATCCTCAGAGATACTGGTTTTCCTGAACTGGGCCGAACTGGTAGATTCCCACCCGTCTATCTCTCTGATGCAATAGGATTGTGTGTGTGTTAGTTGGATTCACTGGGTTAGAGATTTTCTGTCTTCACTGTGAGTTGTATTGTGTTGGGGGGGGTGCACAAAGAGAGGCTCAGCCAATCTCATTGTACACATGTTGTACTCTGACAATAAAGATTTGAATCTCTCTCTCCCCTCTCTCTCTCTCTCTCTCTTCCTCTCCCCCTTCCTCCCTCCCTTCCTCTGTCTCTGTCTGTCTGTCTCTCTAAAAGGCAGAGAGACAGAGGGAGAGAGAGAGAGGAAGGAAGGAAGGAAGGAAGGAAGGAAGGAAGGAAGGAAGGAAGGAAGGAAGGAAAAAAAGAAAAAAGAATAGTTTTTTAAAAGCATCTATCTGTCCTTGGTTGTTTTCTTTCTTTCACTAAACCCTATGCTCCATTGTTGCTTCAACTCTTGTTGACTCATAGCTGGCTTCCAAAAGTTGAAATAGCTCATTCAAGGTCCATCTTGATATTTTATAAATTTTGTTTGTTTGCTTTTGGTTGAGCAATGCCTTTTTGAACTAATTCTGTCAAGGAAAACTAAATAACATGACTCAAGCTGGGTCAGACTTTTATTTGTTTGAAAGATATAAGAAACATTTTATTTTTTAACTTTCCGGCTCCACTTGTGATGATGATTTAAGCTAGCAAACAATTTAGTTGCAAGTGCTTATTTTGATTCTGCCTACTGATGATAAAGCATCTCATTTAAGAATAGGTTCAGATAATGCCTATTTTCAAACTGTCAGAGAACAGAGAACCTTTTATTCTGAGCTTGTTCAGCCCTGAGAGTTTTTGTCCTCCCAAAGAAGTAATCAAGAGCAGTGTCAATTCCTTCAAAATTTAACTCTGTTGATAACAGAGGGGTTTTTTTTCATTGAGAAGTCCTTGCTGTTGTGCATTCTTGACATTCCTGTTCCTCTTGCAGCAAAGCACAAAAAAATACATGAAACGTGAGGTTTTCAAGCATCCAGCTTATCCTATTAACACATCACAATCCAAAAAACCTCCATTAACTCTGAATTCTTGCACCCTGGGTGGGTATTGTTCAGTGCCAGGTATGTAATGTAGTGCTTTCTGGTGCCATCTCACACCTTTGGGTGAGAAAAAAGAACTTGTTGTCGCTTGGAAATTTTAATAGCTTGGTAAACCCATGATTGTAAAGTAAGGCTGGACTACTAGTATAGTATGATTGACATTCCAGAATTTGCATATTTGTATATCTCTGTTTTCAAGAGTTGTGGGACACGATGGCTCTTTGGCTAAGACACTGAGCTTGTCGATCAGAAAAGTCAGCAGTTTGGCACTTCGAATCCCTAGTGCCACGTAATGGAGTGAGCTCCCGTTACTTGTCCCAGCTTCTGCCAACCTAGCAGTTCGAAAGCATGTAAAAAGGCAAGTAGAAAAATAGGGACCACTTTGGTGGGAAGGTAACAGCATTTCTTGCGCCTTTGCCAGTCACATGACCAAGGAGACATCTTCGGACAGCTCTTTGGCTTTGTAACGGAGATGAGCACCGCCCCCTAGAGCTGGAAATGACTAGCATGTATGTGCGAGGGGAACCGTTACCTTTTATTTCCCAGAGTTCGGAGCTACAGTATATTAATAGTTTGCCTTACTTTTGTTATAAACTGTTCAAAGAGATTTTTGTCTTCTCTGAGTTTTGTTCTGAGTGTTTGGCTGCTTAACCACCTGAATGTCTTAATGTTCTGAAGTTGCTCAAACTTGTTTTGGGCCTAATTAGAAGTCCTTCATCTGAGGTTGTCAAAAATTGACAAATCAGCACTTCATAATGTTTGAAGAATACTAACCATAGGCACACACTTAGCTACTTCCTGATGCTTTCATTTTTCATGCGAGACTTTAATGGTTGGTGTATATCATTAAAATAAAATATGTAGCTTTAAAAATAAACTTCAGTTTATCTAGCTTACAGAACTTGTTCTGGGGGCCATCTATTCTTGGTTTGACCTCTTCCCTTCCCTTCCCTTCCCTCCTCCTCTTCCCCATGCTGTCAGACATTTTAATGAAACAAACATAAGATGCTCCACATTTTTCAATAATATAGAGAAACTAGACTCTAAGCTTGATTTCTGGTGTTTAAAAAAGAGTTAGTTACCTTTTGTTGTCCTGCAGGAGGTATTCTAAAGAATTAATGAGGTACAAATAGCAAAGCACTTTGGAGATGCAAAATGTTATGTAGTATCAACCGTAATTATAAGTAGGGCCACTTTTATCTTCTTGTCACCTCAGTTTTCATGACTGTCTGTTGACTGACACATAGGTTGACAGTTAAGAAAGATGGCTGCCTGCCTAATCAGAGACATTTGGAGATGCTGGTTTTAATTACAGCCCATGTTTGAAATGCAGGTTGGTGTTTTTGATGTGGAGCAAAGAGCTTTGTGGTTTATCAGTTACAGAGGCCAATTGAGCAGGAATAAAAAGGGACCTTATTTTCAGCCGTGTGCATCTTGTCCGTCTACAGTTAAAACAGGGTTCAATTGAATAGTTTTTGTATCAGTGTTATTAAAAATTCAAGCAGTGGGAACTGCATGTCCTTGTTCTCTGACATTTGAAGGTTTCTGTTGTTCTAAAAATGCAGTCTTTTAGCCAATCTATAATGGAAGGAATTGTTCGGTCGCTAAGCCATGTCCGACTCTTTGCGACCCCATGGACCACAGCTTGCCAGGGCCCTGCACTCTCTTCTAGAATTCTTCCAAACTCATACCACTGCATCAGTGAACTATCTAATCATCACATCTTCTGCTGTCCTTTTCTCATTTTGCCTTCAGTCTTTCCCAATATCAGGGTCTTTTTCAGTCAGTCTTCTCATTTGGTAGCCAAATATTTGAGTTTCAACTTCAGTATCTGTCTTTCCAAAGAACAGTCAAAATTGATTTCCTTTAGTCAGGGGTGGGATACGACAGGGTTAACTACTGGTTTGAGATTTACGAGCTTCCCTGCATGCATCAGCAGACTATGTGCAGAGAAGCAGCCTTTGAAACAGCCCTCTTTTCCTGCTTTTTTAACTGTGGATGTGCCTCTTTCGGCAGCTAAAGTTGAAAAATCAGGAAATAAAGATCAGGTAAGAGCCCTGGTGGGCAGGTGGGTAAAAAACATCAGCAGACATAGAACCGGTTCTATGTCTGCTGCTCTTCAAAGCTACCAGTTCTATAGAGGTGGACAGAACCGGTAGAAACCCAACCCTGCCTTTAGTATTGATTGATTTGATCTCCTTGCAGTCCAAGGGATTCTCAAAAGCCTTCTCCAACACCAGCAATTTGAAAGCATCAATTCTTCGGAACTCAGCCTTTTTTATGATCCAACTTGCACAGCCATATTGCCAGTTCCAACTAACCAACTCCAAACCAATAAAGTCTGAGACAGACATTTCCTCAAAGTTCCATTTTTTATTGGCACATCTGGGATAACCCGAATCTGAGAGTTCCGGGTTTTCCCTTCCCAAAAAATAATCAAAGATCCATCTCCTGCATCCATCAGCCCATCACATGTTGCAATCAAATCTTCGTCCCAAGTGGAGACATCCCTTCAGTCACTCCCCTCCAGGTGCAACATGTCCTTGACTCTCTGAGAAAGAATGTAGTGTCTAATCTTCTACCTCACTATGAAATTCCCCCTCCCAAATACCCAGGCACTAAATGTGGCAGCCTTGAAGCTTCCAAGTAAAAAATGGCTTCCAAGGATGACACATATATTATTGTTGGAGAAACCATAGCTTTGACTGCATGGACTTTTGTCAGCAACGTGGTGCTTCTGCTTTTTAATATGCTGTCTAGGTTTGCCGTACCTTCCCCTCAAAGAGCAAGCATCTTTTAATTTCATAGCTGCAGATACCATCTGCGTTCTTGGAATCTAAGAATATTAAATTTGTCATTGCTTCCATTTCCATTGCTTCCATTCTATTTACCAGGAAGTGATGAGACCAGATGCCACGACTTTAGCTTTTTATATACATGTTAAGTTCCAAGCCACCTTTTGCACTTTCTTCTTTCACCCACAGCAAGAAGCTCTTTTCTGCCATTAGAGTAGTATCGTCTGCTTATTTGAGGTTATTGGTATTTCTCCTAAGCAATTTTTATCCTCCAGTTTATGATTCATCCCGCCTGGCATTTTGCATGACAATGGAAGGAGAGGGGCATTAAAAACAACAACAACCAGAAGAGCTCTTCCCTTCTTGTTCCTCTTCTTTTAGCTTTTTAAATTCAATTTTCAGTTCATCAGCAAGTAGTGCCATTGTGAAAAGTTTTTTTATGCAACCCAAATGTTTTTAGTCTTTCAAATAATGATTTCCAAAAGTCCCAAAGTCACCAAGCAATCCAAATACACATAGACTGTTTCATTTAGCACTTTCTTCTTTTTATACTTTCTCTTCCTGGGGTTGTAGTTCAATTACAAAGCTCCAATTAAAATATATCTTTTAGAAGTCTCGTTACAGTTTAGCTCTGATCTTATAAATTCCAAGCAGCCTCCTCCAACAAAATCATAATATTAATTCTTTTCCTCTCCCTTCCCACTTATAGCAAAAAAGGTTTTTTTTCCCCCTATGCTCAGAAATATTTATTGTCCCCTTGGCTTTAATTTTCAGGATTACCTGCTGATGTCAAAATGGGTTTTTCCAATTTCTCCATTCATTTGCTATCACAGTAAGGAAGGAGAGTGAGAAAACAAACTTTCCCTTTTTACTTTCATTCGCCGCTTTTTCTGTCTTTGTCAGGAACAATGTATCTTTAATGAAACTTAAATTCCAGGGTATTTAAATGTTATTTTCCCAGTTAGCCAAAAACTTTCACTTTCTCAGCTTCCTCCTGCACATTCTTATCTGGATGAAAGTTTCTTTGTGGCAGCCATTGCTGACTGCTGCTCCACCACTTTCGGAAAAGGGAGTTAAGCCAGATGAGGAAGGGGGTTGCAATTCCCCTGGACCCCTGCTGGATCTCCCTTATCTTCAGTTACCTGTATGGGGTAACTATACCCCCCAAATCCAGCTGGATCAGGGGCACTCCAGCAGCGAGTGCAGCAGTAACCGCGCACAATCATGGATTCCTGCCGCCACCAAAGCCTTGCAAACTGGAAGTCCACAGACGAGTGTTGTAGACCTGGTAAAGTTTAATAAAAGTCTCCTTGGGTCTGTTTATTAAAATTTTCAGCCAGATAATACATGGCACAATCTCATTAAGAATCACATAGAAAGAGATTGGGGGCAAGGAGAATAAGAGAAAATAGTTATATTCCAATTGATTTCAAATCAATGCAGATATCACATGGAAATATTTCGAGCAATAATTATTTTTCCCTCCTCCAAGACAGTTTATCAATATTTTTTTTTCTTAAGGGAGCAAAGTTGGATAAAAAAAAATTATAACCATAAAATCCCTCCTGGACATCAGTGACATCTCTCTGGCTTTACATAGCTATAACTAAAGCTTAATTAGTCACAGAGGCATTTTCAGCAATGCAGCCTCTAGCTTTTGTTTGGTGTGATTCTTTGTGGCCGAAAGCTGATGTGGGAGCAAAAGGCAAGTTGCTTCCTCCTTTGCAAATTCTCAGACTCTCTGCACCTTTGCTTTTCATATCATTAGGACAGGACAAAAGGGCACTTGTTAGTATTTCAATTTACATTAGTCTTAGTATGTTTGCCCTCAACCTTTATCAGATCCTATATCTATAAGGAGTTGTGGAATTATTAAACTCAGGAATTACTAAAGAAAGAAAAAAATGAGAGGTCCATGGTTAAAGCTTATGTAAACAGAAGAAAAAATATTCTATCAAGCATACCTTAGAAAGGGTCCCACACAATTTGCCTTCCTTATCTGCTAACAAAAGATCATGGCTACTGTCAAGATGTTTAAAAAGTTTGCTGTATCACTCTTTCTTTTTTTAGAGTTCTTCTGACACATCTGAAAATACCTGTTATCTGAAAAAATATAAACCACATGTAGTAAGTAGGCCCTGGCCTCTAATAATGTTACAGCCAGCCTGTTAGTCTTTAAAGAGTCACAGGAGCATTTATGTTGTACTGAAAGAGGAGCAACTTGGGTGGCTTTTATTTATGATGATCATATTTCTTGGAAAAATCAAAGCACAAATCTGAACAGGAAACAAAACTGAAAGAGATTTATAAAAGTTTGCCTTATAATGGAAAATTCAAGAGCAAAACTTTAAAATAATGCATGTTCTCATAAAAACTGAAATCAAACAGTATGCATAAATGTATTTTTAAAAGACAATTCAATTTCCATATTTTTCATATGAATATGAATAAGTGTGCATTATCTGGTACCATTACCATTTGTGCAGTAAAATTTAAACATACAAAATAAAAGTAAAAAAAAATAAGTAAATCTAAAGGACAGTTTTATAATAAAGGAGGTATGGTCACTCTACCTATATTTCAACATAACCTAACTGAGGACCATAACTTTAGAATCATTTGGTACTGAAATTCTGTTTGCCACATGCAAATATATATATATCAAACATTAGTCACTAATAATCTAAACAAGGAATAGATGGAAAGAAATAATTGTAAAATAAAATACATAAAGTTTACGTGCATCTGCCTTTTATATGTGGAATAAAGTAGCCTGTGCTTTGTTCAGGGGCATTGGAAGCCACATAAAAAATGGTTTATAAACTATAGCTCTGTGTTCCAGATATCTCGACTAGCCACTCAAGAGAATCGTATATTTTGGTCAACCCATCTGTTCCACTGATGTTTGCTCAGCATACACCAACTGTGCAATGTTTCTCGGGATATAAGGATGCAGAAAGCTAGCACAAAAGAATTTACCTAGAGCATGGGTATCAAACTCACGTTGTCATGTTTCCATCATGTGACAGATCATGATGTTTTTCCCCTTTACAGAGCTGGATTGTGTATGGCCTGCACGTGATGCATCTAGCCCATGGGATGCCAGTTGACACACCTAACTTGTAATAAACTAGATTTGCACTTGGAAGTCAAAACATCAAAGTTAAATTGCAAAGAAATGCATTGTTGTCTCTGAAGAAATATAATTATTTAAACAACTCAACAATTCAACAACTGTAGAGCAAATAAAACATATTTATATGATAAGAAAAGTCAATTGACAAATTCTTCTATGACTTGCTGTTAAAAGACTTGATGATGTCACAGGAGGATCAATTACTTTGAAGCATTAGATGTCTAAAATCAAATACTGTGATTGATGTTACTGTCTAACTCTTAGACCATTTTCTTGCAGAAGTTCAAAGCCAAAGGTTTCCTCCAAACAATATTCCAAACAATATATCTATGTTTTTAGATCACAGTTATTTAATAGGAACTGATTGTGTAAAAAAATTAATTTGTGGCCCAAATTAGGCAATGCAACCAAATAATTTTGTCAGCAAATACTGTATGTATTTTTGTTCTTTTATAATGTTATCCAAAACAAATGTTATGTTAGCTTCTCTATTTTATTACTATTATTAAATACATGCAGTCACAAAGAAAAAAGAAAAATAAATATCAATATAAAAGATAAATAGGACAAAATAGAAATCAATAAAAACATTATTAAGAAAATGCTTGGTTATAAATTTGTTATTATCATTGTGGAACAACTGATAATTACAGTCAACATATTTATAAGTATTATAATTTGTTTCTGACTTCCATGAAAGTCCTTTCTTCTATTTTTTTCCCTTAGAAAAAAATATTGAAATGACTAAGTTTGCCTTTTTGGGTAATATGTGGATGATGATGATCATCATGATGATGATGATAGTAGTAATAGTTTTGCCATCGTGGTGCAGTGGTTAGAATACAGTGTTGCAGGTTAATTCTGCTGACTACCAGGAGTTTGATCCTGATCGGCTCAGCTTTGAATATTTCCAAAGTTGGTAAAATGAGAACCCAGATTGTTCAAGGCAATATGCTGACTCTGTAAACTACTTACAACTACAGTGTAAAGCACTGTGAAGTGATATGTAAGTCTAAGTGTTGTTGCTATTTGCATACTATCTTGCCCTCATCAAGTCTGGGTAGTTTACAAATTGTTACAAACATTAAAAACAAGAAATAATATAAAAAACACAAAAACAACACAAAAGAGGAAAACAGATGGCAGGGGAAAAAAAACAAAATCAGAGGGTAATAAGGAAAAAAATGGAAAAGGGGGGTGACATCAATTGTCCTGGCTCGGGCAAAGAGTCTTCAAGGTCCTTCAAAATCCCACAAGGCTGGGGGCTGTTTAAAGCTTGGAAGACTCTCATTCAAGATGGCAGGTGCTGGCTTCCGGTTTTGAGCTTCTTCGGCGGCAGACAAAAATCCGTGATTGTGCGTGGTTTCAGTCTGGCCTCGCTGCTGCAGCACCCTGAGCCAGCTGGTTTCGGGGCTAAGCCACACTGTAGAGGTGATGAAGAGGGGGCAGACTTCCAACAGGGTTGAGGAGAGCCGCATCTCTCCTCCTCAGCTGGCCATTACTCCCTTTTTCAAAGGCGGTTGCAGCGGTGGTCAGAAATGGCCACCTCAAAGAAGAACTTGACTGGAAAAGAATGTGCAGGAGGAAAATAAGAAGTGAAAGTTCTGGCTGACTGGGCTAAATTGCAAAAGCAACAATGAAGGTACCCTGGAATTTAAACTAAAATAAAAGTAACATCATTCCCACAGAAAATTCGTAAGCAGCAAAGGAAAGTGAAAAGGGAAAGGTTTGGCTTTTTTTTTCTTCTCTCCCTTTCCCTATATTGACAACTAAGACTTAAATAAGAAATCAGGAAAAAAATCCGCTTTGACATCAAAAGGCAATTAATCTGAAAATAAAAATAAAATGTCAAAGGGATAATAAAGATTTCTGGACACTAAAAAGTTTTTTTATAAACAGGAAATGAGAGGAAAATAATAAAAGGGCAGGATCTGGAAAAAAAGGGAGGAGGCTGCCTGGAATTAAAAGGAATCTACAGTAAAACTTCAACAAGACTTCTAAAAGATGCATTTTAACTGAAACTTGGTAACTAAATTGTAGAACCCCAGGAAGAGAAAGTGAAAAAAAGCAAAAAGAAACAGCTTGCATGTATTTGGATTATTTGGTGATCATTGGACTCTTGGTTATTGCATTTGAATGACAAAAATGAATCAAGTGGTTGTTTAAAAATTTATATAATGGCACTACTTCTGGATTAATTGAAAATGGAACTTAAAAAATACAAAGAAGATGCACAAGAAGGGAGAGGCTCTTTCAGCTTCATTTTTCAATTCTTAGAAATGGAGATTTGGAACTATGAGAAACAACAAGATACGTCTGCAAAACAAGAAGATTGGGACAAAGAAGCCATCTTTAATGAACAAGTAATTCTATGTGGGGAAGAAAAAGGAAAGGGGGGGAAAGAGAATGGAGAATTTAAGACTTAAAAAAACAACCAATTGAAAAATAAGTATAATATTGGAAATCAACAGAAGAAGGGAATACAGAAGAGAGAAATAGAGGTAGAGCGACAAGGGAGTAAAAAGGGGAGAGAGAAGGAGAGAGGGAAGAAGGAAAGGAAAAGAAGTTAAAGCCTGGTCCCATTGGCCGACGGACGCAAAATGTATGCATAAAGGACACAGCGGATGAGCAAAATTTCGGGGGTGGCTCCATCCGTTGGCATCCATTCCAAAAAGTGGCAAAAGTTTGCATAAACAGAATGGAAAAGAATGGAAAAGAACGGATGTGGGTAATATGTAGCGGGGATGTTAAATGGATGTACATAGGAAGCTGAACGGATGACAGCGGATGGAAGCGGATGGCACATCTGAAGGGGTTCCGGGGGAGAATTACGAAGCAGACGCATAGTGGAAGAGGCAGATGCATAGCGGATGAAGCGGATGCATCATGGATGCCTATAGGAAACAAAGCGGATGCCGCGCGGATGTATATTGGATGAAAAGCATTCACTGCACATGCGGGGAGTATGAATTGCGTCGGCTCCACAGATATAAAAGGACGCAACACACATGCAGTCAGCATACAGGGGAAAGACGTGCTGCCACATACATCTAGCAGGAACACCATGATTCGTCAGTCAGGCTGCTGAAGGCCCTGCTTCTCAAGCCCCTGAAGGCCCTGCTCCTCAAGCCCCTGAAGGCCCTGCTGAAGCCCCTGCCAGAGGGAAGAAGAGGCAAGGGAAGCAGAAGGGAGAGAG
>BHFT01006256.1:0-21039 GCA_004320025.1 Laticauda laticaudata
CAGCGGCTTTCAGAAAAACGGAAGCCTTATTTGTGTCGTTTCAGCCCAACACTCAGGGATGCAAGGTCTCGCCTTCTGAAATAGGCTGTTGGCTACGAGCCGCGATAGTGAAAACGTATCAGTCTCAATCACTGCAGGTGCCCAGGGGCATAACAGCTCATTCAACAAGGAGCGCCGCAACATCAGCAGTGTGGGCCACACAGGCACCAATAACTGAAATTTGTCAAGCCGCAACCTCTCCATAGCCATTCATTAGGCATTATAAAATAGATGTATTTGCATCCACTGAGGCCTCTTTTGGCAGAAGAGTTCTGCAATGGGTCCACAGGGACCAGGAGGGGATTCCAGGCCAGACAGAGTCCCTCCCGTAGGACAGCTTTCGTATGTCCCACTACTGGATGCTCTAAATAGCTCATGGGAGAAAGGGCGTTGGTACTTACCTGACACACCCATTCTCTTTGAGCTGTAAAGAGCATCCAGCCCCACCCTTTTTCCATCTGGTGGGGTCCTGTTTCAGCCAACGAGTTGTTAGGGCATTGAGGACGAGGGCATTTATTTCTCTCGTCTTCGCCAAAACTGGGGAACGCTGGGAGGAGTCTTGTGGAGGAGGAGGAGCATTCCAGAAATTAAGCCCAGCCTAGACATGCAGAGACTGAAGCACCTCCCACTACTACTGGATGCTCTTCACAGTTCAAAAAGAACAGGCGTGCCAGATAAGTACCAACACCCTTTTTCTGTATTGCACTAATAATAGTAAACCTGCTGGAGAAAACATGTGAAGCAAAGCTTCTAGAATTCTATCCAATCCCTTGAAAAATGCTTTATAAATGGAGAGGGAAGGAGGATTGGGCTTAGAATGGATCAGTCGGTAACATTCTGAACCATTGTCTAACTTTCTCCTCTGGAGATTTTTTTCTTTGTGTTCTCTAGCTGGATATAATGCATATTTATTTTATTTATTTATTTGCTTATGACATACCACATTTGATCCTATTCTATTTTGCTGCTGGAGACATATTCTTTTGACAGACAATTCTAGCCTTGTTTATGTAACAACTTTCAAAAGTTCGGCTGGGTTGGAAAGAGAAAGGACATGCATTTCTTATTTATCATATAGCCCTGCTGTGATAGTTTCTTATATAGTGGTGAGATGACTTCAAATTATGTTTTCTATTTCTGTAAGATAAAAATCATATCCACAGTCAATCTTTTGGAAAGTAAGAATAGATAATTAATGTTAGCCTTTAGATTTATTTTTATCAAAATTTCCCAAATTTCCATTTTTACCACTTCTTTTTCTTCGATATGTCAAGTAATTAACAACAATAACAAAAAAGCCAAAAATCAAATGTTTGAAACAAGCATCATTTTCTAAGAATAAATTACCATTAAAACAACTTCGCACATCACTGTTGAAATGCAGAGAATTCTGCTTTTCTTGACCAGTTCTCACTCAATTTGATGTATTTGCTTTAGGAATCCTTTCAAAGAAGGGAATGTTGGATAAATTCTCATGACTCGGATTTGCCATTCATTCAAATGGTCAAAGGGTATCTTTAAAGGACTTAAATTTTATTTTACAGCCATCTCTCCCACAGTTTATAGCCTCTTCTTGGCATCCAATATTTGACTTAAATCCCAAGAGAAGGTGCCATGAGGGAATTCTTCCCACTGAGCTTTTTCAGTAGCAATACTATTGTTACTGCTAAGAGGGAATTTTGCCCTTGAGAAATTGTTGGAGAATTTCTTCTTCCCCTGGAGAAATTCAGATAAATTATCCATTCAGATTCTGGGATCACAAATTTTTGGTGAAGAATGTTGATAGACGATTTGTGCTGTCTTGTGGAATGCCATTGGACAGGACACAAAGTTCTACAGCCTAAGCAGTTCCTGGAAAGCTTGTCTAAACGTATTGCTGTGATTGCTGAATCATTATAGTGCGTTTGCTTGTAAAGATGATTTAAATAAAAGTTCTCAGGTTACATGTGAAAAAAATGGCATTCAAATAGTTTTGTCCCAAACTGGTAAATATTTTGTTACCATACTGAAAATAATTGCAGGTATATTCCAATATACTGTGATGTAGCATATCAGTGAGAAAGAAGTAGAACAGGCAGTCCTTGATTTAAGACCATAGTTAAGAACTATGTCTACCCCATTTTAGTTCACTCATAAAGTACTTAAGGCAAATGCACTGCCAGCCTCCTCTAGCGTCTGCTATATTGCTGCCTTGAGAATAGTCTCAATATTCTAAGTATAATAAATCTTCTTACATTGTTAAATAAAGCAATTTTTATATCAAATCAACTCTTTCAATTCTTTTAGTTTTTGATTCCTGATCATCATTGCCATTCAAATTTCTTCTGCTTTTGCCAAGAAAACAACATAGTTGCATCCACCTGGTGATCTGAAGTTCACTCAAAGGAGTATTTATGTTTACTGATAATTGTAGTATATAAAAATGTATGTACTAGTGTGAAATCTAATTATTCATGGCTTTCTTTTCTCCCTGCAATCCTTGCGTCCCAAAGGCAATTCTGTCAGTGAAATCTTAAAACTGGTAAATACTTTGTTACCATACTTGAAAATAATTGCAGGTATATTCCAATAATTGCAGGTATATTCTAATATACTTGGACATAGAATGTCAGTGAGAAAGAAGTACAGGCAGTCCTTGGCTTAAGACCATAATTGAGTCCAATTTTTCTGTTCCTCAGTGAGACATTTGTTAACTGAATTTTGCTCCATTTACTATCTTTCTTACCACATTTGTTAAGTGAATCACTGCAGTTGATAAGTTGGTAACATGGTTATTAAGTGAATCTGGCTTTCTCATTGACTTTGCTGGTCAGAAGGTCACAAAAGGTGACCATATGACCCTGGAACATTACAATCGTCCTAAATATAAGTATTTACCAAGTGGCTGAATTTTGATCACATGACCATTGAGGTGCTGTAACGGTCATAAGTGTGAAAAATGGTCATACATAGCTTTTTTCAGTGCCGTTGTAACTTTGATGGTCACTAAATGAGCTGTTGTAAATCGAGGATGACCTGGCAATTGGAACTGTTCCTCGTGAATAATGAATAAAGATTATTTGTGTTCCATTCTAGTGGCATGAAGAATGAGTCATTAATGCCCATCCCTACCCATCCCTTTTTATCCTTAGTACATTGACCTTCAGTTGATTTAGACGCAAAATGTAAAATCACCGAGCTGGTAGTTACACTGGTCGGATCCTACCCCTGCCTATACCTGGTGATATTTGTGAACATGCAGTCATGAACACTAAAATGGTCAAGTGCGGAGAACATTGCTATTTTATCCAGGGAAGTTTAGGTTTAAACTTTTAACTCAGTTATTTCAGTTCCTCCACCTCTGGAAAGAAAATGACTGATCCTAGCGAACTAAGAAAATTATTTCTTCTTTCAAAGAATCTACTCTCTTGCCTCTCATGTATCCTATAATTATCCACCCCACATTTCCCAGCTCAAGCCCGATTACCTTTGACTGCAGCTGAAATCAGCAGCAATACATTTTAAAAAAATGTAATATGTGTCCAACAGCTCAAAAATTATAGTCCTCTCAGGCATGTCAGCACTACATAATAAATGGATTTATTCCTAAAGGTTCAGCCAAGATCATGAGCAAGATGCAAGAAGCTTTGAGGGGAGAAGGAGAGGGCAGTGAAAATCTCTTCTAATTACAAATAAGTTTCTCTTCTGTTACAAGTGGAAGGAAAGGAAGGAAACAACAATGAAAATTAATTTAAAAAAATACATTGGCTCAATTGTGCAGGTCAGAGATGTTTTCCACAGTAAAACATGGTAAGCACAGAGGTAATGCCCAATAGACAGCAGGCGCTACACATTTAGTCTTGCTAGCACTGTGAATTGATCAAATAAGTGGCAGTAGGGCACACTCATATGCACAACACATTTTGGAGCTGAAAGAAGCATTTCTAATTCCTTGAAATTAGATTAAACTTCATGCATTGCACCTTCAGTTGCACATGACAAAGTTTTCTTGATGTAGTTTTACCTCAAAATGTACCTGGAAATTTTCATATTTGAGTTTTGCACAAGTCAAAAGGTCTTGGAAAGCTTTTGTTTCTGATCTACACAGTTCTTCTTTTAACTGGGAATTTTATGGGGGTTTTCCCTGTTCTGCCTGCCAGTGACTTTTGTGCACCAATCAATTATATCCCCTATTTTGTTCTTTTGCATTTTTTTCTCTGCCAAATGAGTTATTGATCAGTGGTAGACAATTATCTCTGGGAATTTATGTACCCCATGCCATAATCACAACAAAGATATTGCACTAATCAGTTCCATTCATGGCAGGCAAAAAGTTTTCAGACATCAGATATTAACATTGGTGATGAACAAAGGATAAGAGTCAGAATTTTTAGCAAATTTCTAGTGTGAGATTCCTACAGACCACTATATCGATTTGGGGGTAAGGAACTCACTTATCTGAGACTAGTAGAAGTGATAGTGCATGGATAAATGTGATAAGGAGATAATGTTTAAAAAGGCAAACCAGTAGTAGTGTCAGCCTTCAAGATCTTCTACTATTGCTTTGCATCTTTCGGCTGTCATAAGAACCAGGGGGGGGGGAGGGGAGGAGTCTGGGAAGTGTGGCTGGAGGTGTTTACATTTTTCTGTTTGTTAAATGAAGGGAGGAAGCCATACATACAGAGTTAGGTTTTCCTATTTCTCGCTTAGCTTTCTTTTCTCTGCGGCAACTGCACACTGTTATCAACAAGCATGGCAAGGTCAACGGACAGAGGTTCATCAATCAACCCTGAAATGCCCCATGATCAATATTCACAATTTCTAATTTTGGACACGTTTTCATCTGAACTATTGGGGGTGGGAACACTTCCATCAAATATATGTATATTGTATATTACATTATATGTGTATAATATGAATATGTGATTTTTGCCGCGCCTAATTTCTAGATTCAGAATTTTTGGTTGCTACCATTTCACTTTCAGGAAAAAGATAACTTTTCTCTAACTTAAAGAGCTCTTCTTTCTGGATTTTTTGAAATGGAGCACCGACTGACATTTATTCTGACAATCTGCACCTCTACCACCCACCCGGAGAAAATACCTAATCTTTTTTCCGAGGGGGTCTGAATATCATATCATCTTCAACTAGTGGACCCGGCGATTCTGGGAGCCATGGAGGGCCAAGATTCTTTGCTGGTACAAGGAAGCCCAATCGTTAGCCAACGCTCAATCTGGAAGAGGATCCAGCTGTGAAGCCCCGATGGTCGGGTGGGGTTGGCTGGAAAAATCCGGAGAAGGACCCCCCCCGGATTACAACTACCGCAGACGTGGAAAAGAGGAGCCATGCAAGAGAGGGAAAAGAGAGAACTCTCACTGAATCAAGCCAGGAAGATTCTTAATGAAGCCTTTGAGCACCCCAAGCTGCCAAAAGGTATGAAGGGGAGGTAGTGCCAGCTAGAAGAAGCAGAGCAGCCCTTTCACGCCATAAATCAACTTGAACCAGCAGCAGCCCCGATGCCTCAGCGGAGGTGTCATTCCTAGAAGACGAGAGAGCTCCTAGGCTGCCTCCATTAGACGTAAAATACAGGGGAGATCCAAAACCTTGGGACTTTTCCTAGCCCAAGTTTGGAGGCTATATGGAAGAATACGGGGAGGATTTTCCTTCAGAAGAGCAAGTGAGATGTGTTACAGGCCTTCTGGAAGGGAATAGCTGCAAGTGGATGGTGACCTTTGCAATAATGATATGCTCCAGTTGTGAATTAATAACCTGTTCATGGACTGCGCTGCGGGCTAGGGTTTGAGGACCCATTGGCAGAGCGCAAGGCCTGGGATCAGGATGAAGACGCATAAATCAGGGGCAGGAGGTCCAGTGGCTGAATACAACCCAAGAATTTAGACACGTTAACTGGTCATATCCGAGGCTCGTTCCAGGAAGCCCTGATAAAGCATTTAAGAGATTAAACGAAGATGTGTACCAGAGATGCATTACTATGAACAGAGACCCGAATGACTTCCAATGTGGTACTTGCTGGCAGAAGAATGGGAATTGATTTAACCCGAAGCCAGACGGGAGGTTTCCTGGGTGGAGCAAGCCTTCTCCCCTACGTCCTCAAGAGTCTCAGAACCTCAGAGGGGAGGAGTGACGGCAAGACTAACCCTTGCTGTTTTTTGTTTTTGTGGGAAGGAAAGGTCGCCGGCTTGTGAACTGCAAAGTCGAGCTGGATACCAGAGGGGGCGCAGAAAAGAAAGGGAGAAACCTGAAAAATCCCCAGCAAAGCCGTCGCGAAGCAGCACTTAAAGTCAAAAGAGACGGCAGAGGTCACCCCTCCGCGGGGAGGAGTCAGAAACCCAAGTACCCTGAAGGAGGGCGATTTTGACTCGGAAGACGACTTCCTGGTCAGTCCAAGCGAGGGCCCTATGACCATTCAGGTGAAGGGCTGAGGGTACCCCAATTCAGGGGGTCGAAAGGGGAAATGCTACCTATTAGTCTCTGGGTGCACAAGGTGTATAATCGAACACAGGAAGTAGTGGATGAAAATGGGCTGCAAACTAAAACCTTTAAAAGATGCCCATTTCTTTTGCCACTTAGATGGATCAGTGGGCTGGGGTTTGCCCTGCATGTTTATCATGAACCTATAGAAATGATCATGGTCAATGTGGTCCCTGGGAATGGAGGCAAACATTAATAACTCGGAATTGGCCTGGCTCTTGAATGGAACCCACCAGGTTAAATGGAGAAAGGGGTCGTTGCGCATCATGCACCAAAGCAGCGACCGGAAGAAGAGGGGGAGATCGCAGCCTGAAGCTTCAGAATTCCCGATTGAAAATAGCTTCCACAGGTATCGAACCCGTGAAAAGGGAGGAGAAAATTCCAAAAAGTATTGGGATTTACAGAAGTGTTCAGTGAGAAGGCCTTCGGGATGAGCTCCCGCTCACCGGTCAACAGATGTGTATTGAAATTTTGCCTTTTGGGGTAAACCTCCCGAAACCGAAGTTGTACTCAATGACACCATGGGTTAGAGGAGCTAAGATTTGTTTATCGAAAAAATCTGGACACGTGGTTTTTCAACATTCCAACCTGCTAGACCCTGGTAGCGGCCCCCCGTGTTCTTTGAAAAGAATAGATTGCTCCAAACGCTTGGTGTGGATTACAGAAATTTGAACGCCATTTTCCGGTGGAAACCGTGTACCCCCTCCCTTTGATGAAGGACATATTGGCCCACCTAGGAAAGGGGAAGATTTTTTCACGAAGTTGGATTGAGAGACGCATCTACCGAATTCGAATTAAGGAAGGGGATGAGTGGAAGACTGTTTTAAGTGGCCCGATGGGGGCTTGCTTTCCATCAACATTCTTTCCTTTTGGTTTAAGCAAGGGGCCCCAGCCTGTAATTCATGCGATGATCATCAGGGTGTACATGAACACTTTATATAGGGGGGTTCTAGTTTACCTTGATGACATCCTTATCTACACCGGAAACTCTGGATGAACATGTGCAACTGGTGTGGGTCGGGCGTCCGGCTTTCCAGAAACTGTGTGCCACTCAGTTGTAATGCTACAACTATCCAAATGTGACTTCCATCAAGAGAAAATTGCACTATTTGGGATATCCATTTCATCTGAAGGGCATAGAAATGGATCCAGAGAAAGTGACGTGCTGTATTGGATATGGGCTCCCCACATTACCAAGAAAAACAACTTTAAGAGTTCTTTGGGATTTGCAAATTTTTTTTACCGGCAATTTATCCGTCTTTTGCTAAGATAGCAATCGCCACATCAACAAAATCTTTAAAAACTAAGGGAGAAGGTGAAGCCAAGGCCTAGTAGCCGTTGGGAGTGGTTCATGGAGTAGACCAAGGCAGCTTTTATGAAAGCTAAAAACGATGCTTTGCTACAGAACCAGTTGCTAAAAGCAACCCTCGGCATGGAGGGCATGCCCTTCGTGATCCAAGGCTGATGCGAGTGGAGTGTGAGCGTGTGGATGCGAGTTGTTACTACCTAACCTGTCAAATCATAGAGAAAGGGGCCTTTTACAGCCTTGCGTACTCACCATCCTCACACCGTAATCTATTCTGAAACCGGAGAAGGTGGGCCATTTTTTGGAAAAAGAAGGTTTCGTAGTTTCGTCCGACGTGGGCCTACTAACTTGGACTTAGGAGGCATTTCCTCAAAAGGAGGCAAAACATCTGGTTTGAGGTATGAGACAGTGATCAGACTGTGAGTATCATCTTTTAAAAGTCGGAGAGCTGTCCCCTAACAACAAGAGGGATCCGTGGTCCCAGTACTATCAAGTGACTCTCAATTTCTCACTGAAGATACATTTCAGTTGAGGGGGGAAGAACTTCATGATTGAGATGCTCTCTCTTTAGACTACCACCCAATATATAGTATTCGCCAAAAGAAGTGATAAGCCCCAATTGGTTTTCAACCAAACATCAGGCCGCCCCAGTTAGTCACCAGAGCCCAAAAGAAGAAACGAGAAGAAGGTGATAAATGTTATTGAATGCACTTGTCCGAGCTACAACTAAAAAGAAGCTTTAAAACTGGATGACTTGGTTCTAGGCTCATTCATAATGAACTATACAGTTAAGAGATGGTTTTGTCTTTTGGATGGGCGGATCGTAAGGTGATGTGATAAGTGCCCCAGGGTGCTTGAGTGGGCCGAAATACCCTACAACAAGCTTATGATTCTCAAAGCAGCTGGTCACTTTGGATTTGGTGAAAACCTTACATCTGGTTAGCGGCAATTCTGGTGGCCTACTTTAAAAGAAGGACATTGAAAGCTTATGTAAGCTAGCTGTCCATTTGTGCTTTGGCAAAGCCGGACCTCCTGGTAAGCGCCAGGGTTGGTTACAAAATGTAGCTAGGTACACCAACAGAACCTCCCTGGAAGGAAAATCCTCTATGGACTTTTACAGTAGAATTACCACGAAAGTAGTGGAAACACAGTTATTTGGATGGGATAACTGAAATTTGTTTCTCCAAAACACAGTTACATTGCGATACGCTGTTCCATTATATACATCATGCAAAGACGTTGGCTGATTTTAATTTCACAGATATCTATAGGTTATGGCTCGGGAATATGCCTAATCTCTGAACAGAGGCGGTCCGAATTTACCTCAAATTTTTTGGAAGAGTTCCTAAAGTTGACAGGTCCACCCCGGGCTTAAGCTGTCCACCACACCCCACAAACCAATGGGGCCTGTGAGAGGACTAACATGGTGTTTAGAGCAATATCTTTAGATTGTATATAATTGTCAACAAGATAACTGGTCGACCTACTGCCATTTGCTGAACGTGGCATATAACAACTCCGTGCATAGTATGTACTGGTTCTCCATTTAAAGTTAGCTTTGGGACAAGATTTTATACCCATACCTTGAAACATTCCTCGTGAAAAGCTAACATCCACTCGTTGGATGAATGGGATAACTCAACTCCAACTTAACTGGCCAGTAACACGTAAAGCATTAGACGAGGCCCTTTCAAGCTCATAAGAAGTTTTGCGACAAGAAAGATCTCCACAGAAAAATTATATAAGTAGGCGACAACGTTTTCCTGTCACACGATACCCGAGGTGAATTGCCGACGCACAAATAGTTGCAAGCACCACTATGGTTTGCCTTAAATTATGTTGTGTCCCTTTCAACGATTGAACCTCGATTATAAACCCTGTAACAGTCCAGCGTGAACCTTGCCGAAGACTCTTACGAGCGAATTCATCTGGTTTTGCATGTTAGTTTGGTTTAAAACCTGTAACATAACTTACTCGCACTCTCTCAAGACCCATCAGGCTTGACCATCCATCACACAATATGAATTGAGGGTGAACAACATTTTGAAAGTTTAAAGAAATTCTGGACTCTGCAAATGGAGCGGGTCGGTCTTCAGTACCTTGTAACCTGGAAACATTTCCCATCTTTCACAAGTGAATTGGGTTAACGAAACGATATTAAAGCCCCTAAGTTGGGTTCATAAGCATTTCATGCTAAGTATCCCGATAAGGAGGATATTCCCCTAGGAGTATATTCATTTGTAATTTTATCTTAATGATTAATTTACTTGTTTTTATATTTTTCTCCACTCTCTTTTCTAGGACTGATGGTTTTCTTTTTCCGGAAGGGCCGAATTGTAGCCTTCAAGAACTTCTAACTATTGCTTTGCATCTTTGGCTGTCATAAGAAACGGGGGAGGAGGGAGGGATTGAGTCTGGGAAGTGGTGCTGGAGGTGTTAACGCTTTTTTTTGTGTAAATGAGGGAGGGGGAGCATACATTCAGAGTTAGGTTTTCTAATAAGATCCGACTTAGCTTTCTTTTCTCTGCCTGCAACTGCAACATTATCAAAGTATGCCAGGTCAACGGACAGAGCCTCATCATCAAATGAAGATGCCCACATGATCATATTCACAATTTCTAATTGGAAGTTTCATCTGAACTATTGGGGTGGGAACACTTCCATCACATTGTATATGTGACTTGCGCACCTAATTTCTCAGATTCAGAATTCTCTGGTTGCTACCACTTCACTTTCAGTCAAAGATAACTTTTCTCTAACTTAGAGTCTAAGTATTTCTTTCTTGGATTTTGAATGGAGCACCGACTGACAAGTAGTGCTTGACTTACAACAGTTCATTTAGTGATTGTTCAAAGTTACAACGGCGTTGAATAAAGTGACATGTCCATTTTTTAGTTACAACCTTTGCAGCATCCCCATAATCATGTGATCGAAATTCAGATGTTTAGCAACTGGTTTTATATTTATGACTCTTGTGTCCTGGAATCATTTGTTCACTATTTGTGATTGTCTGATGAGCAAAGTCAATGGAGAAGCCAGTTTCTCTTAACAAATTGATTACTCACTTAAGGCTAGGTCCCACTGGCCGATGGACGCAAAACGTATGCATAAAGGACACAGCGGATGAGCAAAATTTTGGGAGTGGCTCCATCCGTTGTCATCCGCTCCAAAANACAAAGTTTTGTGCAGCTCAAAACTTTTTGCGCGGATGAAATCGCAGTGGACGGATGCTTGACGGATAGAGCGTATGAAACACGTATGCAATGAGTACACAACAGATGCATAGCGTTTTCCAACGGATGGCAAGCTTTTTTTAATGTTTTACATCCTCTTTGCATCCGTTAGTGCAGTGGGACAGGGGCTTTAACAACTTAAGTGTGTCAGCATTCCAGAAAAACAAACTCCCAACACCAAAACTCCAAGACAGGCATTTTCTCAAAGTTCCATTTTACTGTATTAGAGTAGTCGTCTGGGAAAACCCGAATCTGAGAGTTCCAGGTTTTCCCATAGTAATTCAAAATTGCAACTCCACCCCCTGCACCCATCAGTACATCAGATGGCCCAAACACCATCCATCCCAACTTTGAGCCTCTCTTAACCACTCATTATCCAAGTGCAGGAATGACATGGCCTTGATTGCAAAGAAGAATGTTATTTTGGCTAACTACAAACACTCTTCAAAATCCTCCCTCCGAATTTCCCAATCACAGGAATGTGGCAGCATGGAAGCTCCTGGTGCTAATATGGTTTCCAAAGCTGACAAAGTGATTCACTTAATTGTAGCAAGAATTGTTGCAAAATGGGGCAAAGCTCACTTAACAAATGTTTCACTTAACAACAGAAATTTTGGGCACAATTGTCATAAGTCAATATCTGTACTATTGGACAGTTTTGCCACAATAGCTAAGAATGAATTGTTAACAGAACACAATTTGAGATGTGATTTTTTTTTTGTTAGAATAATAAATAGCATGTCAAATTGAGTACTTTGTTAAGTACTTTAATGCATTAACCTCATTTAGCTATCCAAATATATCATTTTTAATAGAACTGTCATTTTACATTCATGGTTTATGTTTCCAAAATATCTAAAAACATGAAGTACCTTACTTATTTGACAAGTTTAAGTAAACATTGAAAGGTTTCAAGTCACACACAACCTTAATTTTATGCAGCATTAGACTTCAATTATAAGAATGAAACTGAGAGAGTTTTTCTTTGTGACAGGCAAGGAAACCTTACTGATTTTTGTTTCCTGTGGATCAATAGCATTTCATAAGAAATGGGTTATCTTTCCCCTTCTATGTCTCTGACCAATCATTGGCCATTATAATTTGAGAAGAATAGAATAGAATAGAATAGAATAGAATAGAATAGAATAGAATAGAATAATATAGAGTAGAATAGAATAATATAGAGTAGAATAGAATAGAATAGAATAGAATAGAATAGAATAGAATATTTGGCCACGTGTGATTGGACACAAGGAATTTGCCTTTGGTGCATATGCTCTCAGTGTACATAAAAAGAAAAGATACATTTGTCAAGAATCAACAGACAACACTTCATGATAGTCATAGGGTACAAATAAGCAATCAAATCATATTAGGAAACAGTATAAATTGTAAGGATACAAGCAACAAGGTTACAGTCATTCAGTCATAAGTGTGAGGAGATGAGTAAAAGGAAGGATGGGAAGATTAATAGTCTTAGTAAATAGTTTGACAGTGTTGAGGGAATTATTTGTTTAGCAGAGTGATGGCATTCAGGGAAAAAACATTCTTGTGTCCAGTTGTTCTGGTGTGCAGTGCTCTATAGTGTCGTTTTGAGGGAAGGAATTAAAACAGTTTATGTCTGGGATGCGAGGGGTCTATAAATATTTTTCACAGCCCTCTTTTTGACTTGTGCAGTATACAGGTCCTCAATGGAAGGCAGGTTGGTAGTTCTTTTTTCTGCAGTTCTAATTATCCTCTGAAGTCTGTCTTATTGGGCTGCAGGACCAAACCAGACAGTTATAGAGGTGCAGATGACAGACTCAAAAATTATTCTGTAGAATTGTGATGCAATTGAGATATATGTAATTTACAAATTACATATAAGATCATGGATGATCTTTAAGACACACTGGTCTCCAAAAATATAATTCTGGTGCTCAAAGTATGACATTAATTTGTATAGATTTTGTTTCTTTCTCAAGGTTGTCAGTTCTTGCTCCCTTGTTTAGTGTCTTGCTGTTACGTTCTTAACCATTTCCTTAAATAGGAGACAAACACCGGGGGCGGGGTGGGGAATCCAAATCTTTTTAATCTTTTCAAGTAATCATATTGAGGGGGGAGAGATAATTGAATAATTTCATCCACAAATGTCCTTTTTATCGCCCCCCAAATTATAAGGTACCTGGCATTGTACCTAATTAGTGGATTATATTTCAGCCATGTATTCAAAACTTTTAAGTTTTTCAGTTAACACCTTACCTCTTCAGGAGTGTTAGAGACTGCTTTCCTACAAGATGTTTAAAACGAAATAAACATATTATTCACTCACATTTTAAGAAGGGAGTTTCATATGATTTCATTTTTAATAATCTTTTGTTTCTTTTCACTGCTGTTTCAGTATTTCTTCCTGATGCAGAGGGTTTGAAAAGTAGCAGTTTCAGTGAATGTAAATTCCCTTAATGCTACTTATCTGTTTAAGAAATAGGATTTGGATATGCAGATTTTTTCATCATAGCTTAGACTATTGTTATTATATAACATTTGCCATAGAAATTATTTTATTTATTCCTAATATTGATTTTCAATTAATTTTAAAATGCTTTACTTTTTTCCCTAAATTAAACAATGGCAATGGACAATTCTGAAACTTTTAAAAATTATTAAAATGTTGGCAGAGTTTTTGAATTTTATTGTTATGACACTACTTTAAAAACAAAAAGTTTGATTTTTCAAACTTTCTGGCAAAGAATGCTTTATTACTTACTACTTGATAACTGAAGTCAGTCCAGAAGTGCTTAATAATCCCCCATTTTTAAAGAACCCAATGATTATTGTAAGTACATCAACCTAAAAAAGGAGAAATGAAAAGACAGAAGGTTCTCAGTATTTTATTAAAATCAGTGCAGCTTCTATCTTACTTTGGACTTGGCAAGCTGAATGCTCCCTCATATGTTTAATAACTTCTTTGATGTATCTGACAATTTTCAACAAGTAGTCTAAACTAAATCTTACTTTGCCTTTCAGCTCAAGTTCGGACATCATAAGAGATTTAGAAATAGCTGGGATTTGTTCAAATTCATCAGATAAGTAAGTGTGAAATGAGATCATTGTTTTCCATG
This sequence comes from Laticauda laticaudata, assembly GCA_004320025.1. Taxonomy (NCBI): domain Eukaryota; kingdom Metazoa; phylum Chordata; class Lepidosauria; order Squamata; family Elapidae; genus Laticauda; species Laticauda laticaudata. Next base: position 14,151 of record BHFT01006256.1, read on the forward strand.
TCATAAAATTATCATTGATTTATTTTTGTCACTTAGCTAGCAGAAAAGTTGGCCAGTGTGGTTGGAAAACTTGCTAACTATCTTGGCTTGGAGTTAGAAAACTTCATATATCTATAAAAGATTTGATTGCAGGTGAGCTTCCTTCTCCTGAAGGTCAAGTTCCTTCAGTTTCCCATTAGAATCCAGAAAGCTTCTCCTGGTGGTGAGAATGCCATCTTCAGTCTGGGATGTTATATGGCAGGGGTGTCAAACTCAAGGCCTGGCCTGTGGGGCTGCCCTGGAAACAGTGAAGGACCAGCCCATGGTGCCTCTGCCAGCAAAAACGGAGCTTGGGAAGTTCATGTGTTGCTGTCCCGAACTCAGTTTTCGTTGGCAGAGGGTTGGAGGAGACCTTTGCAGCCTAAAACTGAGCTTGGGAGTCTGTTTCCACTGGCAGAGTGCTCAGGCTGCCATAGGCACTCCTGACATGAGTGACATGCTGGCCATTCCACCCTGACCACACATAGATACTCCCCGAGGTCAAACACAACCCTGATGTGGCCCTCAGTTAATTCAGGTTTGACACCACTGCTATATGGTGCAGGAAGCACAAAAACAACAAGAAGAAAAACATCTGAAATGAGTGTGTTCCCTTCTAATAGCAAACCCTGTCTTTTCTTCCACCTTCTGTACTATATTCCATTCCATTTAAGAAGGGGTACTCTGACCTTTTCAATAGAGCTTTGGCAGGAACAGAGTTTGTCAAAGAAGGAAGAGACAGCCAACCCAGTTTTTGCTTATTCATTTCTGCCAGTACAGAATAAAAGCTGATATTAGTATCATTTATTTCCAGGACTTCATGTTTTAATTGTTGCTTCTGTCTCTTCCAAGATTACAAACAAGCTGTTTAGTCAGTGAAGACTTAACACTGAAAGTACTAAAACTGTCTTGTCTTTCCATTATCATGTTGCCATTCTTATTCTCTTGAGGCTCATCATCACATTGATAGTACTATGCTTTCCTCCCATCCTTGAGCCAAAAAACAACAGTTGGTATTAAAAGATTGCCTCTGAAGTCTTGACTAAATATTAGTTGTCCATCTTGCTGCCTGTAGATTGTAATGCAGAAGACTTTAAAAGAGAGATTGTCATCCTTGCCATCCTTTCCCTTCCCACTCAGTGTTATCTACTCATAGGAAATTGCCCTTCTGATATTTTTTTGATTTTTTCTGTATTTTAATTTTTGACAACTCGAAGCATAAAATGCTGAGCTGACTATGTTGTTGGTCACTGATAGATTAGGTCAGTACAATTGGCAGCAGTACCATTCTGGGAAAAATGGAGATCGAATGACTGCTAAGAAAGTAGAAATGGGGAAATTGGCCTGAGTATGTAGAAGAGATGATAAGTCATCCCAGCCTCAATCCAGATTTCCATAAAGCCAGGGAAAAATACCAGTAATCATCTCTATTTCTAGAACGAAACTGACAATCTAGTCAATTTCAACTCAGCTTTTTTGTGATAGGTTAGTCAATTTCAATTAACCAAACTCTTTGGGTTTGGGAAAGAAAAATGTAGGATAGGCCCTCAGTGGATGTGGACTTGCTGTTTAGAATCTGTTTTCCTTATACAATCGTGTTAAACTGCCTCAGTTAGTTTGGCCAATGCTCTAATCACACAAATTCAGTAAACAGGAGAGGAAACAAAAATTAATTAGCAGTCTGTTTCCCTCCTGAACTTGTCAGCTAGAAAGTTGACTGGTCGGGTTCGAGTCCCATGTGTCATGCAATGTGGTGAGCTCCTGTTACTTACCCCAGTTCCTGTTCACTTAACAGTTTAAAAGCATGCAAATGCGAGTAGATAAGTAGGCACCACTTTGGTGGGAAGGGAAGGTTCCATGCACCTCATGAATAGTCATGCTGGCCACATGATCATGGAAATGTCTTTAGACAATACTGGCTCCCTAGATTAAGAAACTCCTTCTCTGTACATTGCTTTTTTTCATGCAAACACCCATGTCAAATTCATGTTAATTCATTCAGTTTTTATTTGGAAATATATTTTATTTGCTTCAGGAAATGTGGGAAGGTTCATCGTTCCAGCTGTCAGGTTTTACACTCGAGCTCAGCACTGAACCTCAGACAGTCCAAATGCAGAATTTAAGAATAAAAAGACTCTCAGACATGATTCAGTTAATCAGAGCTGTTCATAATAGATAAGAATGAAACCATATGCATACAGATTATTTGCACTAATAAAAAAAGCTTTGTATAGGTGCCAGAGTTTAACCTCTAGGCTTTTCTTCTTGTCTTTCCAAGTAAATAGATATTTGGCCGTTCATTTAGAGGCCTTGGGCAATTCAGATATTTTTACCTAAAGATATTTTCTGATCTGGGAACAACACATTTCTACTTGACTAAGTTGAGCACTTATATTTAATCCAATTTGAGTGTAGGGTAAAAAAGAAAACTTTATTCATAAGGTTGAAACTGAAATATTCTTCTACAGCTTTGCACTGTCTAGTTTGGTTAGGCACAGGAGAATATATTCCCAGCCAGTATAAGATTTCTTTGTTTTGGTAGCCCAGAAAGCTTCTTTTTTTTTTTTTAACTTTGTGTGACAAAGATGTTGACTCTTAGGAACATTCTGAGTAACTCCCTCCTGTTTTTAAAATGGGTCTATTGACATTTCTCCTGAAATAATGATTCGCAAGAAGAAAAACAAAGTCATCTTGACAGGTAGTTTATACAAAGTGAGAGAGATTTCCCAACTTTACTCCTGGAAATAAATTAAAACAAAACTACCATGCATAAATTGAGAAAATGCATTCATAAATTGTTTATTGCAGAGACTATTCAAAAGTTTGTAGGGAGCAATGTTAAACATTGCTTGAATTGGCTCTATCTTTTGACATATTGAGGTTACAGGTAGTGTAATTCTTACTAAAGGACCACATGCTCAGCAACTGTTCAGTGAGTGACTAGTTCTCATACTTGTGGCCATCACAATGACTCTGCAATCATGTGTTCACCATCTTGGTGCTTGGTGATCAGCTTGCAATTTTGAGATCATAGCTTCATACAGATTCATGATTGCCTTTTGCAACCTTCCCTGCTGACTTAAAACAAAGTCAACAGGGAAGCTGGCAGGAGGTTGTGAATGACAACCACACAACATTGCATTTAACAATTTACTTAGCATCAACAATGGTCATGTGATATCGTGTTTTATGACTGTCATCTAATGACAGAAATTCTGGTCCTGATTGCCATCATTAATCAAGAACTACCTATAATAGTAAAATTGAAGCTTGACTGTCAAAATGTTTTTTTTCCTTGCATAGCACACTACCATTGGTTTTGAAAGAGGGGAAGATGGAATATAATTTAAAGATGCAGTATATGCAATCCTTGACTTACTTAACATTTATGTTGCTAAGCAAGACAATTGTTGAGTTTGGCACCATTTTACAACTTTCCTTGCCACAGTTGTTAAGTGGATCACTGCAGTTGTTAAATTAGGAACACGGTTGTTAAGTGAATCTGGCTTCTCCATTGGCTTTGCTTGTCAGAAGTTGCAAAAAGTGATCACATGACCCTGGGATGCTACAACCATCATAAATATGAAACATCCTAATTTTGATCAGGTGACCAAGGGGATGCCATAACAGTTGTGTGAACAATAGTGATAAGGCCATTGTAACTTTGAACAGCCATTAAAAGAATGCTGGTAAATCAAGAACTACTTGTACAGAATAACTCAAATTTATAATCTTGTTGGGATTTGTCACTGGTGGATGATAGAACAATAGAGCTAGAGATATTGTTGAATTATATTCTGAATACAACTGTGTATTTTTTAAAATAGTGTTTGTAGTTATAGTTGGAGAAAGATATGGTTTTATTCCGCAAGTAGAAACTAATCAATGTGTATGTGTGTGTGTATGTATATAATTTGAGTTTGACTTCTTATTAAGCTGAACTATTTATATTAAATTTGTTATAAAAATTGTTTGTGCCTTTTAAATCATTTCAGTTTATGAACCTGCTTCATTTATTGCATTAAACATGAATTATTGCATTATGGTATAAGGCATTGTGTAAACCTTACTGCAGTTTCTTCAGTCAGGAATAGTAAAAGAAAGTACAGCTTAGTGTTCTGTGTGATGTGTAGATATAGTCACCTTGTATGGTCTAAAACAGAGGCTTTCAACCAAATGTTTACAAATCTGTAACAGACCTGTGTTAAATGTTACAGTTTTGTTGATGAAGATGTACTAATTTGGGCAGATGAAATCATTCAAGTAACTCGGGTTTCTCAAACTCTGGTATTCTGACCCTTTTAATATAATTTCTTTGAACACATTTTCCCCATGAATAAACATATCAGACTAAATTCAGACACAGCTCTTGCTAGACTGTATCATTCTCCTTCAACAACAAAAGATGTAACTTTCAGATTGCCTGGAATTGTTCAACACCAGGGAGAGAACATGCGCGCGTGCACACACACACACGCTTATTCATTCAGTCAGACATTTACTGCAGGAAGAAGAGGTAACAATTGCTCAGATTACCTGGAATGGAAGTATAAAGTCAGTATCAGAGGGTATCATCAGTATTATCCACTGTCTCCTTGACTGAGAAGAACTGTTTTGGAAGAGGGGAAGATAAGAGTGAGCAGAAACAGTTCAATCCTAATCTTGTAATCTTGGACAATACTCAGGAGTGGTTTGGGGCTTTTATAGGAGCTAATACTAGAATTGCAAATACTATCAAAGGAGTGATCTACACCTGGATTCCACAACTATCTTCCCAAGATGACACAACCCATACTTGGAGGCCTCATAGCAATAAAGAAAGACTGCTGCTTTTTCTTTCATTGTCATTTATAATAAATTGCCATTTACAATATGCATGATTCTGGGAAAAATCCAAAATTTTATTTTTAGCTTTGTACAATTCTGTTTTAGTTACTTTAAAGAAGCATATTTTTTAAAATAAGAAAACCAACATTTTTGGATAGCAAAACCTTTTATAGAACTTTTCTCCTTCTGGACGTTTCCTAGAAAGCAGTTTGAATGTTAAAGCTCTTTCAAACTTGGATTTGATGATGATGATTAAAAAAAAACTACCTAAAAGGAAACTTGGCCAACAGAAAAGTCTTTCTGGAACAGTAAGTAGCACTTTGAATTATTTACCATGTTCTCTAGGAGAAATAATAATGATTTCTATTTAATTTGAAAATGTAATCCAAATTATTGCCCAGAACATGACATTTACAGACTTTGTAGAGGAAATGGTAAATGTTCAGTATAAGCTTGATAGTATTTTCCAGTCTTTCAAAATGCACTTTTAACAAAGAAGCACATTATGTGAACAACTGCTTATTGCTTTTAAGAATTTAAGAATTTTCTGCAGATTAAAAAAGTAGTCCCTTTCTTGTATGCCAACAACTTTCCAAATTAGCTTGTGTGATGACCCGTGGCCTCTCAAAATAACCCAAAACATACACTGCTCAAAAAAATAAAGGGAACACAAAAATAAGACATTCTAGATCTGGATGAATGAAATATTTTTATTAAATACGTTGTTCATTACATAGTTGAATGTGCTGACAACAAAATCACACAAAGATTATCAATGAAAATCAAATTTAGCAACCCATGGAGGTCTGGATTTGGAGTTACACTCAAAATTAAAATGGAAAAAAACACTACAGGCTATCCCAACTTTGATGTAATGTCCCTTAAAAACCCAAGTCCAAGATGAGGTCAGTAGTCTTGGACCTCCAGTGTGCTTATTACTACCTACAATGATGGCCTGCCTCTATAGGTGGTGGATGGTTCTTCCTGAGGATCTTAATGGACTAAAGTCCAACCTCCCTGACGTCGTGGTCACGGTGGATGGAGCGAGACTGAGTCAGATCCCTCCAATTGCATTTAATTCTGGGAAACCGGGCCAGGCAGTTCCAAATAGCTATCTCGTCCCTTGAGAACTGGACAATCGACCATGAGGTCGGCATTGTCCTTCGCCATTAGGAGGAAAAGAAGAGCCATATGTCTAAAGGTTCTGAGGATCTATCTATAGTACCTAATGGATCAGGCTATCTGGCCGAGAATGGATGTCCGGGCTAAAGAAATGCACAACCATATATGACCACTGAAACGGTCCATGCTGGAGATGTTGCAGCAGCGAACATTCTCTGGCATCTGATGTCAACGTCCTGTACCATGGCTAGGTAACTTCATCTGTGAAGAGAAATTTGCATTGGTTCTAATGCAAATAACGTCTGCATGGTTTGGGTGTAAGAAACATGTGGATGTCGGCCTCATACAATTCCATGGAGTCCTGTTTTGACCATTTGAGAGCACCATGCAATTTGTGGCCCACTGGAGGTCATTGAGGGCTCTGGGTGCTTTGTCTCTTGAAAAGGTGGATGTACGTCTGATGTGGTGTTATGGTTACGTTTATGTATTGCCCTGTCTTTTAGTATGTGTGTTGGACAACTACACTGAAAAAGAAACCTTCTGACAGCGATTGAGGTGCATCTGGAAGAGGAAAACCTGAGACTTGTTGGGTTGTTAACTATTCATTCTAAACTTTAGAGTGAAAGAACCAAGGATTCAAAAGGACAAACCAATAAGAGAAAGCCATTAAGGAACTGAGAAGTGTCTTGTCACATCTGAGAACAAACTTTATGGATGTGACTGTGTGTAACTGGGTCTATTAATGTTGAACAAACACATTGTGTGTGAATTGAATTGAATCAAGTGGCTTAAGTGAATAATGTGACGAAGAAGGTATATAAGCTAGATGGGAATGGCATAACCAGGAAGTGGTGGATACGGAAGATCAATAGCCATCGTCACTTATAATGGCTATAGGATTCAAATGGTCTCTAGCGTTGCT
>BHFT01006257.1:0-20120 GCA_004320025.1 Laticauda laticaudata
AAAAGCTGGAACACACCTCCTCACTAGTCTAACACATGAAAGCCACAGGTCACAACATCAACTTCAATGGCACCAAAGGCAATAGTGACACCTCTCTTCCAAATACTAGGTGACTTATTTGCTCTAACATTCCATAGTGCTTTTATCATTGAAAATCTACAAATCTTGAGTGAAATATACTTATGTAGTGGAAAATACTTATCTGCTCTGGGTTCTTGCATGGGATGGGAGGGAAAGGGCAGAAGCATAGAGTATTTAGCATTATTCAAAGTTGCCATCCAGCTGCTCCTGTCTTTGGAATTCATTGAAGGACTTTATTCCATTTACACCCTTGGGCAGGTGAGATTCACTTATTCATTTATTGCAAGTATTCCTAAAATGCACAGTCCAAACTAATTCCTGTGTTAAAATAGTAAAACAAAATTAATAGACAATTGATTATAAAAACTGGAGAACTCCATTTACCTGCCGATATATAAATCCCAAATGCTGGTTAGCAACATTTACCATATAACAGGGCACTAGTCGTACAGTATCTTTGGGGTACAACAGAGAAGGAATGTCTGGTGATCCATGCAGCCCTGTACTTTTAGTATCTCTGATTCCACCTGGAACTGCATATTCCTAAAATTTCCTGAAGTCCAGTTTTGCAATTTTCTAGCTTCCCTATAATCTTAGTTTTTTTAATAGCTTTGTAAATCTTAAAACAACACCAAATAGTAGTGATTCCCTGAAGAGTGCCAAATAAATGTGAGGATGATAACTAATCATTCAGTGACAGTTTTAGTGTTGGATGTAACAATCATGCTATAAAAATATAAAACTTTTTCAGCCACAATTGTACTATCAAAATAATGGATGAGGACCAAAATTTAAAATGAATTATAAGATATGAAGAGTGAAAATATTTTTCACATATACTATGTGAAAATTAGTCTATGTTGCAAGAAAAGTTACCGTTTGCTTAATTAAAAACGTCTTGGTGTCATTCTTGCAAAATTGGTACAAACTTAAAACTGAAAATGGATAAAAGGGCCATAATGTAAGTCTAACTTGGTGATGATTGACCAAGTCTTTCCCCTTTTTTTTCCAAGATAGGACTATTTGCCTTTCTGTAAGTGTGGTTACATCTGACCTTCATGAATTTTCAAATATCTTGGAAAGGGGCTTCAAGGTAATATCCATATTTTTCTTCAAGATTTCAATATATATTCATGATATCCAGGCATTCCTATCATACCATTTAGTAGGTCTCACCCTTACTTTTAAAAAGCAGCCAAGCTCGGTTGAGATGATTGAGCATCCAACACTTATATGTGAAATAAATAAAGGAATAAACAGAAAAGGGGGGTGGAGAATATCATGGAGCAAAAAGAGGCGACAAGCTAGGAGTCGAGCTTTGCACAGCACTAACCCACTCTACAAGTTTAGCTTTATTCTGGAAAGCTGTTTGAAAAACACACCTTTGGCAAGGGAAGTGCTAACACTTTTTCCAGCACTCTACCATCAATTTTCTAAGGTTAAGTATTAGGTAGAAAGTTAGTTTTAACATTTTAATAAGAGTGGCTCCTTTTGTAGTTCATGAAACCATGTTTCTCCTTTGACTCAAGGCCATTTTCTTTGATGTGAAAAATTTAGCCCTTTCGAGGACTCTCAAACAAGAAAACTGCTTTCTGAAGTCCTGAGAAGTGTTACAAGTTACAAGAAACAAATATGAATGGAAACCCATGCAACGTATTTTCAGGGTATATGTTTTTTCTCATGTCTGATCAGTTGTTTTATTTGTTGCTGGCACATCATTTGTATCAAATGGATGTTTCATTTGTTTCTGTATCCTGCCAGCTGCCTGAAAGTTCAGTAGTTCGGGTGTCACAAGGTTGACTCGGGCTTCCATCCTTCCGAAGTGGGTAAAACAAGGACCCAGATTGTTGGAGGGCAGTAGGCCCTCTTTAAACCTCGAGAGGGGGCTGTAAAAGCACTGTAAAGCGCTATACAAGTCCTATAGGGGTACAGGAAGCCTTGACTCCCTTCATCAAGGGTCTTCAAATTTGGGCAAGTTTAAGACTTGTGGACTTCAACTCCCAGAATTCCTGAGTTAACATGACTGGAGGAGGAATTCTGGGAGTTGAAGTCCACAAGTCTTAAAGCTTAAAGTTTGAAGTCACCCCGCCCTTAATAAAAAGCCTTCCCTTCCCCTGAAGTATTTGTCGTTCGTACAGGAACAGCGGGGAGACGAAAAAAAAAAAATCTTCACCAAGGTATAAAATATTTCTTAAATTCAGGAACTAGGTTCTTTCCTGCTCCACTCGAACTCGGATGTTTCTCTTCCCACCACAGAAACCTCCCTTTTCGACTTGCTCGCAGGCCGGAGGACTCCCTCGCCATTCCGTTACTTAACGGCCAACGGTTTCGGTTTCAAAATATCGAACGGAAAGTCCCGCCCCCTCACGTCGTTCCGTTACACCAGGCGAGCCGGTTCCTCCGCGATTGTATCTCCGCCCCCTCCCCAAACCGTACACCAATCAGAAAGCGGCGATGTCAGCCTACTTTTCTGCCACTCGTCTTTCTTTCTCTCTCTCTCTCTTCCTTCACCCCCCCCCCTCCCATCCCCGTTTATGGTCCCGCGATAACAAGTTGCCGGGAGTGAAAAGCGTTGGGTTTGCTTCATGGCGGTAATAAGGTAAAAGAGGAGGATGTTGAGATTGAAAAGCTGCTCCTAACTGTGGCAGGGTCATAATAAAGGTAGTTTCATCACCTAAATTCCTAATTCGCAGAAATGTACGTCTGGCTCCTGGTTTTTTGTTTTCCTGTTACCCTCCCTCCCCCCCACCATCCGTCCTGGAATAGTACGGTCCTATTTCCCGTGTTGGTGGATACGAACCCCCGATTTCCTGAATGGGGGTCTCCCGCGCGCGTCTTCTTAAAAAATACTTCCGTTTCTCCCCTCCCCCCCCCCATTTATTGAGTTGGACGCTCCCGAACTATCGGGAGATCCAACCGTTCTATTTGGAGTGTTCCGAGTTTGGGGGGGGGGGCGGGAAAGAGATGAGATTCTTTAAAAAAAAAAGGCAGGCTGACAAGCCAGCGTGGTTGTTTTTCGGGAGCTCGGTGGCAAAGGGGATTGTACTCTGCGATCCCAGTTTATTTCGTACAAAAGAACGCTTGGACGAACTGGATATACTTTTTGGCTCCGCTTGCCCTCCGCGACTTTTCCTTCCTTAGCACCAGACCATCATGAAGAGATTTAAGAGCCAAGAGATTTGGGAAACGTGTGAAGGGGATGCAAGGTCGCAGCATCCCTTAAAACCGCTCTTCCCAATGGTCTTTTTATCAACGAGCTGCGTCCCGCAAAGTGACTCGGGCTGGAGTCTGGCGTCCTGCCAAAGTTGCAGTTTGTTGAACAAGCTGCAGTTCGCGATAGCACCTAAGTAAAATTGAAAGTATGATGAAAATATGATAAAGGAAAATGCATAATAAAAATATTTAAAAAAAAAAAAAAGCAATAGCACCTAGACTTATATACTACTTTTACAGTGCTTTTATAGCCCTTTCTAAAGCTGTTCACAGAGCCAGCATGTTGCCCCCAATAATCTGGCTCTTCGTTTTACCCACCTTGGAAGGATGGAAGGCTGAGTCCACCTTGAGCTGGTGAGATTCAAACTGCCAAATTAGCTGTAAACTATAGTTTATCAATCACATCTGATGCCCCCACAATGACTTGCTTCACCCAGCTTGCTGGGTTGGCAGGAATCGGATGGGCTAATACAGGGCTTGTAGGGGTTTACTGTAGTGGATTGGTAAACACTGTGGAAAACACTTGCAGGGGTTTACTGTAATGGATTTTGGGCTAAACCAGATCAAGCCTACATCATGGCTTGGTATACATCTAATTACCTGGCTGTTTGTGTTCCTGACCAACCCCTTGAATTTTAGGACTTAGGATCACGGCTGAACCCAAAATTATGTTGCAAAGCAAGACTAAATGAGTTTTGCCCCATTTTACGACCTTTCCTGTCACAGTACTCAAGTGAATCGCTGCAGTTGTTAAGTCAGTCATAGTGAATCTTGCTCCCTCCGACTTTGCTTGTCAGAAGGTTGCAAACGGGCCTGGGACGCTGCAATTGTCATAAATAGAGGCCAGTTGCCAAACCTCTGAATTTTGTTCATGTGACTATGGGGATGCTGCAATGGTCATAAGTGAAAAACTGTTGTAAGTCACTTTTTCCAATACCTTTGTAACTTCAAACGATCACTAAACAAAAAGGTGTAAATCAAGGACTACCTGTATAAGTAACCTGTAGCCTTTCCATAGACAAGTCTTATTAGGGCAATTTCATGCCAAGCCATAGTTTAAATATTTTGATGAACCAGCCACAGTTAGTTGGATTCATGAAATGCTCTAAACCAGTTTGCGAACAACAATGGCTGACTTAATATAACAGCAAGCTGCTTAAACTAAGCTAGCGTGATCTGTGAACTCGAACAATGAATGAGAAGAGACTTGAGGAAAAACTATATCAGTCAGAAATTGTTACTGATGAAATGTCTATTCAAACTCCCAAAATGAGTGAGCATTAAAACAGGTTCTATTCCTAAGTTAGAATTCAGACGATAGGATCAATAAAGGCTTTGTTCTACCTAAGTGTTGTGGCCTGACAGCTTGAGGAGGTTGGGGAGGAGCATAGGCCAGTCCTGAAGTCTGGGGAAGGCTCTGACAAATGCTCTGCGTCAGAGCAGAGATTGGGCCAGGGCTGACTGACAGTGATCAGTTGCCTTTGGAGTCCGACATCAGTGAGGCAGAAGAACAGCTAGAGCCTGTTCCCAGTGTGTGCAGGTGCAGAGTTGCCAGAGGAAGGGAACAGCTGAGGAACAAGGGCCAACTTGGGAGTAAAGCCACAGGTGGATGGTGAATGGCCCCTCCCCTAGAGTATAAAAGAGGAGCGAAAGGGAAGTGGGGCTTTGCAGGAAACAATTAGTTCATTCCAGCATGCTTGCCAAATATTGCAGCGTCTGAGAGATATAGGCCTGGCCCCTCTCCAAGCCTGATAAAGGTTTGTAATTGGGAATTATCGTGAAAGATTGTTTGCCCGAGACTTTGTTGGAGAGGAAATTCATTGTAAATCAAATAAAAGGGATTTATCGGGACAAAGACTCAGCTTCATGCTGTTGGGGGAAGCCTAGGTCAGAACACTAAGCATATCTTAAAGCTTCTTATATTGCTTCAGGGTTCAATGCCTTCCACACCATCCTATCTTAAGTGCAGTGAGGCATGTGCATGGCATTTGGATGGGCACACTCATGTCCATAGTAAATTAAATTAACTTCAGACATGCAGCCAAGCAATGTTCTCGTGTCTCCTTCAATGTACCAAAAATAAAACCCAAAAGTAGTAATATACTGTTATTATAAAGCCTCCATTTAACAGGCTATTTGGGGAGAAATGATTCCATGACCTGGCATAAATCAGTACAAATAACATAAAAATGCCTATTGCAGTGTTATGCAAATGATGTAGATTGACACAAGTGTGAGATATTGTTACTGCTTACAGATTTTTAAAAACAACCGATTTTTTGTTATTTCAGCGATAACATCGACATTCTCTGATCGGGCCCCATTGCATCATAAGCCCATTAAATAGAGTTTGTTCAATCAAAGGTTCTCTGCATGTGTTGCTTTTTCAAGTTCTATAAATAACCTGCACAGAGCTTGCTCTCCAGAATAGATGAATCCCCAGACTAATTATACTTCAGAAAGACTTTTGTATGAGCAAAGAATTATTTAACAACAACAACACACAAAAAAAGAATCTGAATCATTCGGCATCTGAACATTTTTCCTTATATCAGAAAGATAAATGCAGGNACAACAACAACACACAAAAAAAGAATCTGAATCATTCGGCATCTGAACATTTTTCCTTATATCAGAAAGATAAACGCAGGTGTTAACACTTGTTATAATGAAGGTGGGAAGTCATACTTTTATATATTTCTTTTTTTTCTTTACTATATTTTCTTTCTTTTTCTTCAATTTTTCCTTTTCTGTGTGTGTTCTTTATTTCTCAATCTTTTCTAAGTTACATTAATACTTAATTACAATATTTAATAAAATTACTATTAAAAAGGTGCCTGGATGCTTTTTTTATTTTATTGGACAATTAAAAACTGACCAAAGCTAAAAAAAATTGCAGAAGAAAGAAATAAAATAAACCAAGTACAAAAATAAAAGTAAGTAAGAATAGAGAAGAAATGTTTACAGATGTATTAATATTTTGTCTTAAATGTTAATATATTTAAGTATTAATATTTTGACTTAAATATTATTAAGATGTACTTTTATGCTGTTAATATTGTTAAAAGATTTCATCTTTTTTACAGCAAAGTGTTCCCATCACTAATTCAACATATTTAGGATTATTAATAAATGTTATAAAATGTATGTGTCTATGTCTGAAGGATCTTTATTTTACCCTTTTTTCTTTCATAGTTGTAATTATTATCAAATATGGCATCCTATTTGGCACAAGAAATTCAACTTGCTAAGCAGCATGAAGAAATGTAAGTAGTTTCTGAAAATGTCCTATTTTTAGATGTTAGTAAAATACAGTGAAATAGATTATGAATGCTTAGGAATTTGCAGGACTATTCCCAAATCTATGAACTGATTTATCAAAGTCAGAGCAACTGTGTGATTGTTCTAAATACAAGATAACCATCTCTTAGAGAAATAACAAATTTTAATAACAGAAAAAACTTTTGTTAAGTGCCATGTTTTGCCGCGAGGGGGAGCTGTCCACCAGTGCTGCTTTTCAAATAAATCATAATATGAAGTCCTCTTTCAACCTTGAATTTTCTGATTGAATCTTAACTATAGCTTAATGATCTGATACGCCTTTTCTAAATTCAGTATAATGTCCCATTTCACTGCATTATTCTCTGTGTTGCAGCTAGCATTTAAGATTCTAATCAGATTACTAAAACACTTTTTAGTGAAACACTAATTTCACTTTTAAAAGTGAAATTTTAGTTACTGCAATATCCTAACTTTGTTTTAAACATCTTGATTTTCTTGTTCAAAAGTCAATGGCAGAATTTTGATCTGTAGCCCATAGTCTACCTATTTTAGCTTCTTGCTTCCATAATCTACAATCCGTATGAAACATGCTGACTGGATTAGAAGAAAACAGTTGCATCCTATGATAATTTCTCAGTAGTTGATAGCATAACATACTACCTGTATATGTGTACAAATAAGTATGTTATTGGCAGCTTTACTCTCAGACCCTGTGAACCCTATCTTGACATTTACATTTTCACAGTGATTGCACAGCAGCAAATTTTTCACTGAACCATCGCCATAAAACCAAAACCTCTTTCTGGTCAGTTGTTGTGCATGCATTCCCTATCCTAACCACTATATTCTGTCTGACTGTCCCCCTTTATACCCTAATGTAAAATCTGTGGTACTAGGTCCACCTAGAACTCCTCCTGTGCACTCCTAATCTTTCATTCTGGTAGAGGAAAAAATATTAAATATATGGAAGTAATTAGAATAGATTTATAAGGGCAAATATTCCATCTCCAGTTGCTTCTGTGGTTGAAAATAAAAGTTATTCATTCTTGGGGTAAAGCTTTTGAAAAGTTCTAAAATTGTAGTAAAATCTATTGAAATTTTTCTTCTCAGAAAGGAAGTAATAGAGCTCATGTAACACTGCCATCTAAATTGGTGAAGGTCTAAAAATGAAATAATGATGTAATTTAATTTTACTGAAATAATACAGAAAATAAAAGGGTGACAATTTGACATAATCTCTGAATAGTTTATATAGAAATCTGAATGTAGCTGGTATTTCTTTAGCTTCAGTTGAATGGATATGGTTTACGCTGGGAATATAGTCCAATAGTGGAGCATCTACTGCATGCATTATTTTCTAGATACAATCTGAGAGTTCACCATTTTTGTGGAGATGATACAATGGGTAGTAGCAAAGATTTGTCCCTAAAATTGTAGTCATTTGCAATTATTACAGAAAAGGGAAAAACAGCTTGTGTGCAAAACTATGTACATACTGAGTCTAAGTTCATAATATTTCTGCCAAAATAAGCAAAAAACAGTGTCCCCTCCTTTATTATTCATCGCACAGAGAATTGACCCAGCAAATCAAAAGATTGATGTAAGTCTTGTTTTTCTTGACTTTGGCATTAGTCTATTAAGACTTTCTTTTTGTTGTTTCTCTTGTATATTTGATGCTAATATAGTTTTCTTTATCTCTCTGAGAGCTATTCTTCCAACTCCCTTGTGAAGAAAATCTCCCCTCATGTAAGATTAAAAGGCTGCCCAATCCACTTTTTACACCCTCTGTTTACAATTTTCATTTGCATGTATGGTATATATACAGAATCCCATTTCTCTGCAAACTGTACTGGATTGCTTCCTCCCAGGAGAGTTTTTTTGAAATTACTGAATACTTTTTCCCAAAAGCCTTTAAAAAAAAAAATCTATGCAGAGAATAAAATGGAGCCTCATTTCTGTAGGAAAGGTTTGGAAAGATTGCTTTTGAGAGGAAGAAACTATTTTCAGTGAACCTGGATTGGGAGGGAAAAAACAGGACTCTTTTAAAAAAAAATTATGCAGGGGGATGTATAAGTAGGATGAGAAACGTGACTGTTTTTTTTCTGAACACAGGATCTCTTACGGTAAATTTGCAGAATTAACTCTAGTAACAGAATGCAGCCAACTCATAACTAGTGCTCTAGATGGCTAACTGTGCCTTGCGGGCGCATCTTGTTTGAGGTGTTCTGTGCCGGTTGTCTCATTTATGCACAGAGTACAACATGATGGTTACTTTCTCCCAGGGAGCACAGCACGAAAGGGACTTCATGTGCTTTCCCCCTCTTTTTTTGTTCTCCCACGCTGCATTCAACATAATTAGAAGAAAAACTGAGTGAGGGTAAAAGGTGGTTGTTTTTCTGGTTGTTGTGCGGGGAGTGGGGGAAATGCCTGCCCACTTATCATAATGTTTCCCTTTTGTAGACTCTCTCGGAGATTGGTGTTGCTTCAGCAGATGGAGAGTCATCTAAGAGACAAAGACGCTGAGCAGGCATGGCACATGCAGGAAGCCGATGCAGCTCATAAAAGAAATGTATCACTTTTAAATGTAAGCTTTTGTGGCTTTGAAGCAGTAACTTTGCTGCAAAATATAACTATACCTCTTCCTGATGAATGCTGAAATAGTGACTAACGTTTTTAATTTCATCCAGCCAAAAACAGAGACGCGTAATCCTGCAACATGTCAACCATATACATTTCTAACCAAAATAAAAAGATGAGAGGTTTTNTCAACCATATACATTTCTAACCAAAATAAAAAGATTAGAGGTTTTTAGGGCCATGAGAATCTGCTTTCTCTGAATCAGAATTCTGGTTCATCACACGCAAGAGTGACTGTTCTTGAAAAGCTTTCTCCCATTATTTTGATGGTTATCCTTAATTTTCTTGTTATGTAGTACCTAGGAATATGCTGGTCTGAACTCAGAACTATCATCTTAGCTGCTCTGGGTAATCATAACCGCAGTGTGTTCATTGAATCATAGACAAATCCCCACAAAAATGCTCATTAAGAAGCCTATTTCACAAATGGTCTCTTAAATTGCCCTGTAAAGTGATTGAACAAGGCAATATAAAGTATTTCCCTCTGTTTTCAGCTATATGTTTGAATTGACCAGAACTTGACATACTTGCAGAAAGCATTGTTCCTAAAACAGTGTGCTGGCTGTTCTTAGAATTACTGAATTGCCATCATTTTTTTTAATCAAGATGTCAACTAAGTCTTTGTTGCATTATTATTGCTATCTGTTAAATCTAATGCCTGCATTGTTGGCACCATAATTAAAGCAACAACTTTCTCTTTGCTCTTTCATTAGCTCTCGAATCCATGTATTTAGCATTCAGCTAAAAGCAATTGTTTTTCTAACAACATACCCCCCCATACATTGTTTACACAGTTTTTTCAGTTTGCATACATTCATCTTTACCTTCAATGCTCTGGTTTTGACCTTTCTTCCTCTCTCAACTCTAACAAGATTCCTTGTGATTTTGTTATGCAGTTCCACTTCTCAACCATGCAACAACCTCTTGCTTTTCTGAGATGAAGCCTTTTTGTCCTTGTTGCTCCTTGCACCTAATTCCATCTGGATTTCTTATTTTTAATTTATTTAATTGTGCCAAGCCAATCAACAGAAGAAAAATACAAATGTGTACAGTAATGTTAAAAGAGTTATGTCTAATTTAAAAGTACTAATTAACAAGGGATTTTTGGGAGGGAGGAAGGAGGGGAAGAGCCTACTTATTCAAATGTTGATAAATAGTACATATTCTTTGCTGCATATCAGATGCAGATTTATCCTTCCATTATTGCATAATAACTCTATTAACCAATTCCCACATCAAGAAAATCCACAAAAATGTAATATGTGTTGTCTAATTTTTTATGTGTTATTCCTTTTATTGTAATTCCTTTGATTGTTATGACCCACCCAGAGTCATTATTTCTCTTATGCCAAGTGTAACCGTTGATTTTACGACAGTCATAATTTTATCCCAAAATTAAGTGTTTCAAATTTTCTTTAGAGAAAAGGAGAGAATTTTCTTCCTCGCGGTTAGCAGAAGTTCATTCATTTATACACAAGAAAGTAAAAGAGATATACTTGTGGTATTAATGGGATAGGAACTAAGCCTATTTGATACATCTATTGCATATAGGACTATCTGTTTCCCACTATGGAGAATAAAGCCAACTACTTGGGAGACATAAGTTCATCCTAGTTGATGTTTGCTAATTTGACATATTAAGAAAATAATAGCATGGCTAATGAATTATATTGATCATAAACATATACATATATTTTTTAAGTTCCAGATTCCCTCCATAACCAAATCTATAAATACGATGGGGCCCTATCTATTTTGTGATTTGCAGTCCCACAAAACTATTAAGTTTGACTCCTAGCCATTAAAGATTATCACAACAATATGTTGAGAATTTTAAAGCATTTTGCTTTATCCAAGCATTAAAAATATTTTTAATAATTATTAAATCATTAAAGCACTTTAAAAGCCTAATGCAATTATTTGCAAAACTTCCTGTTCCTGCCCTGAAGTGAGTGAATGTGCGTGTGTGTGTAATTTGTATAGTACATTAAGTTTTCTTTTGAAAAATTAACTTCTGAAAAACTACCAAACTATCCTCAGAATGACTAAAAAATAGCAATAAAAATAGCAATTAGCAAATAGCAAATATTGCCCTATAGTGCTTTACATGACTCTATGGCCAGTTTACAATATCAGCATATTGCCCCTAACAATCTGGCTCCTCATTTTACCAAGGACGGAAGGCTGAGTCAACCTTCAGTCAATCAGGATCAAAGTGGGGAGAGTTTGCCTGCAGTACTGCATCCTAACCACTGTGCTAGTAGGGCTAATCCTATGTCTGAAAAAGAAGCAGAATTCATTAGAAACAGAACTGCAAATGTTCAGGTTCTGGAACAGCAAGTTTTTATTTCTAGGAATCTAGAATAAAACGGCTAAGGGAAAGTATAATGCCATTCTTAGCTTCTTTTAAAAATCCTTTTTTGGCCATTGGTAATTACTATAATGTACAGCTCTTAACAGACTTACTGCCATTATGTTTTAGTCTACAGTACTGAGGCAAATCATCCTACATTTCTACACTCCACTCTTCAAGTATTTGCAGCAGTTAAGTGCTTCTACAGGCCTTCTAGAGAACGTACAATGGGCTCCTTATATCGCTTTCACACTTGTTCACCCATGCCAGTAAAGGCTATCTCCGTAAATTTTATGACCAAACATTTTTCTAGCAGCAAGCCAAGTCATAAAAAATCTCATCATCCCTTCTTTTTCTTCTGGCTCAAAGTCAGCAAGTTCTACTATCTCTAAGGAAACCATTTCCAAATGGGTGATTACTGACTTGGTTGAGCATAAACACACTGATCCTTTTGGATAGGAAGGGTTTTTCTTGTTTTATGGCAGGTTAATCTTTTTATTCCTCAAGCAAGATGCTTACTTGTCAACTGCCTTATAGTCTGTCATGCACTCATGAATCACTGCGTTCTTGCTCTAACTTTAAGAGCAACGTCTTTGATTTTGCAAGAAAATTCTTCCCCATCTGGTTTTAAAACATGGACGTATGTGCTTTATCTCTCTCAGTGTTATTTTTTGTTTCAATTATGCCTTAATTTTCATGTTGTCTTTCCATTGGAGGCTCCATGGTGTTGCTTGTATGGTGGCAGTTATCATTATTTAATTGTTCTAGAGATATCCCTGGGGCAATATGGCTTTGAAGACTAGAGATGTGTTACTTTTTCCTTTGGAAAAAAAATGGGAAATTGCTTCCCTTTAATTGATTTGTTCCAAACATGTTGTGACAGATCACCCACTCACCCACTCTGCTCTTTTTGGAGCTGAGGGTTCTTTCTATAACCTTGTGCATATTTCAGTAGAGTGCTTTTGAGATTATTTCTGGTTGGATCAGAAAGGAAAATTTGCACATAGTGGGACTCAGAGTTCTTCACAGGAACTGGGATTTGGCTACATTTGCCAGAATGAGCAGTTTAAAGCTTGGAGAAATTTCAATGTGATCTTTAAAAAGAAATAATTGCAAAGAAGGAAGAAATAGTGACCATCATTTTCTTCATCATTTGTCAATTTATTTTATAGCAAAGCTAAGGGGGGAAATGACCTTGTTGCTAGCTAATTAATGGAGACCAGTGGTTCACTGATATATACATAATTTACTGTAAATTCTTACATCCCAATTAAGTCCTGCATTGCTTCTATCTAACTGGGGAGAATGGAGAGCCTATAGGAGAAAAATTCAAGTTTTATTAGACTATTTCAGCCATTGTATTGAAGTGTTCTGAGTAATGTGCCTGAATATCAGAACTATCAGAAAATTCTTGAAAGAAACAGAAGACCATAAAAACAAATTGCCTAGCAGGGAAGAACAGCATTACTGATTTTAGATGTATTTGTTCTGTTCTGGTTTTAACAGGCAGGCAGCACTGCAGATGCTTTCTGATAACAAAATAAAACAGGAATGAGATCTTCACAGAACACTATATTAGAACCTTGAAAATAAGGTTCAGATTTATGTGCCAACTTTAGAAAATTGTTCCCAATAACAGGCATTGTACATTTCACAGTTACCATGTGGAGAGTTGTTGATTTGGCTTTCTTGGAAAAACACCGATGCCGTGATGCCGTATTTGCCTGTATTTAAATTAAATTGAGTAAAATCATTTCAGTTTTGCTTCAGAGCTATAAAAAGAGTTGTTATTTGCTCTCTCAGTTGTAATTAAAATGCACTTCCAAAACAGAAAAAAATGGCTGAAATGCCAATTCAAGGCATCTTGTTGTTTGGTTTTATTAAGCAAAGGGTAATATTAAAATTAGAATGAGTTGATTCTTTGAAATTCACAGTTATTTTGGCAGCAGTACCACGTTTACTTACTTTGGAGCAAGCAGCACTGACTCCAGTGAGTTCTGTTTTTGAGTAATGTTGAAGCATTTAATCCAACTTTTTCTTTGTAAGATTTCTAGAAAGAGTTACTATTGGAATGTGATAAAAATTATTGACTCATTCTTTGTTAATATTTTATCCCCTCTACTCTTTTTATCAAAACTAATAATCTCCTACTCTGCAACCCACCATTCATTGTTAATGAATAAATAATGCACAATGATAAAAAATAATGATGTTTAGTCATTTTCATAGCACATATACTCTCTAAACCGGGTACATATAGAATCAAAACAATTAAGTTTCATAATACTTATATTGTTATAGACATTAAAACTCTTTACCATTATTAAAAAGGAGATCAAGACAAGCAACATGATTGAAGAAACTGGCTCTATACAGGAAAAGTCACACATTATCAACTGCAGATTTACATGTTAAAGTTCTTATTAAGTTATACCTTTTTAAGACTAACTTTATTTAAATATCATAACCCCTGATACCTTTTGTGCATCACTTCCTATAATTTGCATATTTTCCCAGAAAAAAAAAAGATGTAACATTTCCTCTAAATAATTTTCAGCTATACAATGCTCTGTTATCTTTGAATATTTACTAAAGTGCCATCCACTTCCACAAGAATGCAGGTAGTCCTCAACTTACAACAGTTAATTTAGTAACCATTCCAAGTTACAAAGGCAGTGGAAAAAGTGACTTATTAACATTTTTTACGCTAATGATCACTGCAACATCTCCATGGTCACGTGATCAAAATTCAGATCCTTGGAAACTAATATTTATGACGGTTGCAGTGTTCCAAGGTCATGTGACCACCTTTTGCAACCTTCTGAAAGCACAATCAATGGGGAAGCCATTCACTTAAGAACCACATTATTAACTTAACTGCAGTGATTCACCTAAGAACTGTGGCAAAAACAGTTCTAAAATGGGACAAAATTCATTTAACTGTCCCACTTAGGAACAAAAATTTTAGGCTCAGTTGTAGTCATAGGTTGAGGACTACTTGTACTAGAATGGCTTTTTTCATTTATTAAGTTTCAATGTTGATGGCAGAAAACTTCACTGTTCTTTGCTGCAATCTTATCCCACTGCAGACTTTAATACCATTTCCCAAAGGTGAGGTAAAATCTTGTCCAATGTTTGCGAATTTGTTCCAAGAGGTGATTACAGTAATGGAGGGTGCTTTGGCAGTTTGGTATTCAGGTGAAGATATTAGATGGAGTGGGAAGTCCCAGGTCCCTGGGCAACATTATGCCAGTCACTTTCTGTTAGTCCAGCTTCTCTCACTTGAAAGACTGATTGGAAGCAAACAGGAGGAAAGGGTTATGCCAATCTTGAACTCTTGCACAAAAAAAAGTTCAAGTTATGCCATCTTGAACTCTTGTACAAAAAAAAATAAAAAAAGGCAGCATACACTTCTAATAAACAGATAAGTTCTGCAGCTATAAAGATTTGTATTCTTAGTTCTCTTCGCAGCTGGGGAACTATAGGTCATCCTCAAGACCACAACTGTGCTCAAAATTTCCCTTGTTAAGCAGCTGTTAAATGACCTGCTTGTCATTTTATGAACTTTTTATCCAAGTTGTTAAGCAAGTCACCGCAGTTGTTAAGGCAGTCTGACTTCCCCCACTGGCTTTGCTGGAAAGCCGGCTGGGAAGGTTACAAATGATGATCACCTGATCCCAGGATAGTGCAACTGTCATAAATACATGCCAGTTGCCAAGTATATATATATAATTCTAATTGCAATTGCTATTCAGTTTTTCAGATCATTCAATCATAGATGAGGTGAAAACGGGCTGATCATTGGAAGCACCAAGAACAAAGCTAAAGCTTAGATATTTGAGCCACATAAAATTTTATTGATTGATTAATTAGATTTGTTTTTACCCTGCCTTTATTTCTTTGTAAGTAACTAATACTAATTAAAACTAAAATGAATACTCTTTCTTCCTCCTATTTTCCCAACAATCCTGTGAGATGGTCAAGCTGAGAGAGAGTGAGTGGGAAATTTAACCAGCAATGAAGAAGACCTTGATGCTGAAAAAAAATAAAAAAGAGAGTGTCAGAAGTAAAATGGCTTGATGGTATCACAATTACATAAGGATAAGCTTTGAAGAATTCAGAAAAGCATTTACTGACAGAAAGTTGTGGTGAAATGCATTGAATAAATAAATAAATGAGATACTCAGTGGGTCCCCGTGAGTAGGGAGTGACTGAATGAATAAATCGCTTTCTGTAGGAATCTCAAAAGTCACTGTTGCATGCCTTTGTTGCTCTCTTACTCAGGGGTGGGATGCTACGAGTTCTATAGAGCTGGTAGCTCTAAAGAGCAGCAGACACCGAACCGTGTCTGTTGCTGTTTGGCCCACCTACCTGCCCGGGCTCTTACCTGTCCTTTATTTCCTGCTTTTTCAACCTCAGCTGCATTGCGCAGCACAGCTGAGGTTGAAAAAGCTGGGAAAAAGAGGCTTTTTGAATGCTGTGCACCTGCACACAGCAGTCTCAGCTGTCCAGGCGGCACAGCCTAAGATTATTTTATACGCGCACACAGTGCGCATTGAGAGCGCATGCATGTGCAAAACGTAATCACCGAAGGCTGGTTGAATCCCACCCCTGTTCTTATTCCTAGCTGTCTTTGATATTTTTATAAATCCCCAGTGTTTTAGACTAAAATATGAAGAGCTACCGCCACCCAGTTAATATGCTAAAGGTGTTTGTCCAATTGACCATCATAGATTAAAAAGCATTGCCAAAAGCAAACCTTGTCACTGAACCTCAAAGGAAAACTAAAACCGGCATGGCTGCCTGCAGCTATAAGCACACAAAAATGCCATCAAATCTCAGTGACATCATTTTCCTCCCTTAAGGCGCCTTTCAGCTTCCAGCAACTATGTTTGTCAGTTGGCTGTCATTAAATCAGTATTCTGGATGACAATAGCTTTCAAAATATGCTCTAACTGGACAGGAGCAACAAAAAAACACATCTGGTATGTAGGCCTTGCCAAAGTGCCCTTCTCAACTAAAATCAATGCAAGGCAGTGCATTTTGGGTTTTGTTTTGCTTTTGCCTCTTGCCCTGAGGTATTTTTCTTTCCTATTAATAAACAACATTTTGAAGATGAAAAAAATCAGGCAGTCATTGAAATGATCTGGGCTGGAATGTCCCTAAAGGGATAATATATGGACATAAAATGCTGGGATGAAAATAAGTTTCATCAACCAGATGAAACTGTAGCAAACCAGGAATAAATTGTGCCAGAGAAATGTACAATTTTTTTCTGTCCAAGCTGCAGCAGAACCTTTATTTTGTATTCCAGCTGCCTTGTTACGTTGTTTCTGGACTTCACAATGCCTATTGTTGCAAACCATCTCCTTAAAGAAATCCCAGGAGCCTAATTATATTAGTTGGGAAGGAGAAACATTACATTCCTCCCACCCTCCACCCCCTCACCCCCAGCATATAATATATGTGGGTATATACATAATTTTATATATTTCTTTATTTGTCGTGTTCATGTAGTGTATATTGGAGGTTGTAACCCTTTGAGAGCTGTATACAATGAAATTTCATTTTAATGTATGCTGATCAGCGTGCATTAAAAGTGACAATAAAGTTTCCAATTTTTGTACTCTACTCTGTTCTATTCTAATTTCTGTTTACTCTATTCTACTCTATTATCTGCAGTCATTTGCTTAATAACCATGGCAAAAAAGATCATGGAATCAGGTGTGACTCAGTTAACAATCACCTTGCTTAGCAATGGAAATTCTGGTCCCAATGGTGGTTATAAGTCGAGGATTATCTATCTATACATGGGAAAGAGGACCATTGGAGAAACATTACATTACATTCCTCCAACTCCTGTCCCCCCTCCCCCCTTTCACAGTAAAAAACTCTGACTGCTCCATTCTTTTATTCCCACCTGTAGTAAATTTTCTCCCACATCCCTCAACCTGTATTTATATTAGAGCAGCTTTTCTTTCTAACAGTATTCCAAGTTGCCCTATTTATTGTAAGAATCCCACTTTTGTACTTTAAAAAGAAAAAAAATCTGTCTGAAGATCTATATTCTTTGACACTGCCATGGTTTGGAAATTATAGGAAGTCCCTTTGGGAATTTCCTTCTTTCTGGTTTCTTTCTTTTTTTTCCCCCTTTTTCTTTTAAATGCCTTACTCTTCACACTCACTCTCTGCTCTTGATGATGCCATCTGCTATATTCCCCTCTTCCATTTCTGTTCAGTTTTGGCTTCTTCACACCCAACTCCCACACCCTTTTCCTCGCTCTCTCAATTTGCCCAAAAGGCCTGCGCTTGAAGCTCCCATGTTTATATTTGAAAGCCCACAGAAAAAAAAGGTGGGGTTGTCACCGCTTCGGGGAACGGCAGCTTCCCCCTTTAAAAAAAACAAAACAAGTCTCGTTCTCTCTGAGCAGAGCACATGGAAGTGGGAGCCCATGTGCCGATTTCCGAAGAAAAGCGAATAGAGGTGAGTTTGCAATGGAAGTTTTGAATGTCTGGTGAACAGCTTGCTGCATTTCTTCATCTTTGTGCACATGTTATGAATGCATTATTAGCAAGTCATCTTTGTCTTGAGCAGGGAAGAGTTTCAAGATTGCTGCCTCTCTTGTAGCTTTGCTACTTTGGTAGCTGGCTTCAAGGGGGAATATCGGCTTCATCATGTACGCGCAGCAAATGCTTTCACTCCAAGCTGTGAATCAGCTTCACTGTCGCTTATCCCAAATTCAAAGCCTATGGTTCAGATTTCTAGAAGAAAGTACTGTGTACCTCTGTACAAACAAGGAAAGGGATTTATCAGAATACAATTGGTTTATTTAAATTCCTCTATCAGGTTAAATCTTATCCCTAATATTTTCTTTGTGAAGATTTTGCCTTATAAAGTCAATGAGGGGTCCTCACCTTTGGGTACCTTTGTAGATTCAGGTATTTTCTGGAAAGTAAAGACACCCTATTAATTAGGCATCGTAGACTCCTTGAGATGATAGAATGTTATTTGGCTACATATTGCAGCCCTTTCGCTTGCGGCAAAAGATTTGAAGCGACTTTATCATTCCCAGTGTTGTCCAGTTCCCCCAGCAAAAGAGACTCCTCCATTTCCCTCCCTTCTTGAGTACAGCAATTGGTTCCATTGATGACTGAATAAGCCCTCCTGTTAGGATGTGTCCCCTAATACGGCTAGTCCTCAGCTTACAATCACAATTGAGCCCAAAATTTCTGTTGCTAGTGAAGTATATGTTAAGTGAATTTTGCCCCATTTTATGATCTTTCTTGCACAGTTGTTAAGTGAATCACTGCAGTTGTTAATTTAGCAACCTGGTTAAGTGAATCTGGCTTCCCCATTGACTTTGCTTGTGAGAAGATCGTAAAAGGGGATCACAGGACCCAGCAACCATCATAAATACGAACCAGTTGCCAAGCATCTGAATGTTGATCACATGACCATGGGGATGATGCAAAGGTTGGAACTGAAAAATGCTCATAAATCACTATTCAGTGGTGGTGTAACTTTGAACAGTTATCAAATGAGTAAGGCAAGAACGACTTGTATTCAGCTGAAATCTAGACTTCCTTTGATTTAGCTATTAAATCTAGTCCTGCCTTACATTGCAGTAGAGAAATCTACTGTGTGATAACCTTGAAGTGTTAAAACAACTCTCTTCTCTATAAGTTCCCTTAAGATTTATTTGACAATGGAACTTGTTTTCCATATTGAAGGCTGCTCTTATTCCCCTCTATGTTCAAGTATATAATCATCCCAGATTTAGATTATTGCAGTGATGCAAATCAGGCCCATTTTCTATATATCATGACGTAAACACAACCTTTCCAAGGGTGCATATTTGATGTAATGTTGCAATTGTTCCCCAGAATAGGTATTTACATATTAATAAGAGATCATATGAAACACTCCCAAGCAGAGCTGCCTTCTAGCTACTATGTAGCTACAGAAAGATTGCAGCTTTTGGCTTGGGATTACAAAATTAGCTTCTAGAGCAGTGTTTCTCAACCTAGGCAACTTTAAGATGGCTGGAATTTATTTCCCAGAATTCCCTAGCCAGCCTACTGATTGGGGAATTCTGAGGGTTGAAATCCAGATTTCTTAAAGTTGCCGAGGTTGAGAAACATTTTTCTAGAGCAAAGGTGTCAAACAGGATCTGGCCCACAGGGCCGTCCTGGAAAATATAAGAAGCCGGCCTGTGTGGCTTTGGCCTGGTCTACTCAATATGAAGAGGAAACATGCCAGCAGTTTGGGGAGTGGTATCAAGCTGACCATGCCCACCCAGTCAACCACGTCCAGTGAGTGGTATCAAGCTGGCTGCCCACCCAGTCAGCTATGCCCACCTGGTCCACTAAGGTCAACCACAGCCCTGATGCGGCCCTCAATGCAATTGAGTTTCACACTCCTAGAGTTTAACCTTTAACTACATCACTGACATAGTAATGCAGGAACTTAAGCCCATATCACACTGCCCAATGGATGCAAAAAGGACACAGCGGACGAGAAAAATGTTCCATCCGTTGTTATCCGCTCTCAAAA